>WNWK01004133.1:0-147171 GCA_009830355.1 Cherax destructor
CTTAACAGAAGCGTGAATAAAGTCGATATACGCAGTAATATTATGGTAACACGATGCTGTCGTAATCGGGAAAAAAAAACAAATTAAAGAAGATTTATTATTATTATTATTTTTTTTGGGGAAAAATGTCCCCCCTGTGGGGGTCAAAAGTGCCTGGGAAAGGGGAACAGTCAGTTCCCCCCAAAAAGAAAGAAAGGAGAGGAAAAACCCCATGAAGTCTCCAAGTATCAAAAAACCTTCCATCAGAGGCATAAGATACAGGCGCGCCTTGTTTTTAAACCCACTTGCCTTTTGAAAAAAAAATATGATTACATACAGTAACATTTTTCCAGCACACGTCAAAATTTTTGAAAAGGGGAGGACGTTAGTGCTATCAGTTAACTTTTTTTGGTGTGATTACTTTGTGTTACTTTGGTAGTGTGCATTTTTTTTTAAAAGCAATGACTTTTTGCATGACACCCCCATCTATCTCGCAAAGATTGCTAAAAAAAAAATTTTATTAAACGGGGGGGGTTTTTTAAAAGGAATAGAATAAATTTTTGGGGCAGTTTTGTTGATTTATTGTTACATAACCTGGTCCGGGGGCAGAGTTTGGATATGCTATCAGTTGCCTCTATAAATTATAGGAGATCAGAGTACTGTAAAAATATTAGCAGTGTTTCCTGTTATTCATGGGGGTTGTCAGTGTTTATTGTGATCGGTGGGTCACTCAAATTGAGTCGTACAGGAAAAACAGTACCGTGATTCAATGAAAAATAACCCACACGAGGAGAAAATAAACACTTTTGGGTCCTTTTTGGGGACCATTTACAAGACACACTGGACTTGTAAATAGCCCAAATGGACCGAAACGTCTTAACCTTCTCCCCCCAAATGCGGGTTATTTGTGTATTGTGCACAAAGTCTTACTGTGTCCTTATTATTTCACAAATTTTCCTTTTTAAAAGGGTGACACATCCTCTCCAGAAGATAAAAACCCCTTTCAGAGGATCAAACCCTTGGGGTTTTTTAAAAAACTTGCAACTTAATTTCCTATCGTTAGACTTGCCTTTGTTTATTTCAAAGGGGGTTTTTTGGGAACCCCCTTTTTTAAAAATCTGAACAAAATTTCTTTACAAAGACCTACAAAAAAAATCAAACTGAACTAAACCCCGGGAAGCCACAGCTGAGGTTATATATGTGTTTTGGGTTTTCCCGGGGTTTACCTTTTTTTTCGGGGAAAAAGCTGGGGGGAAAAAAGAGGGCGGGAAAGCCTTGTTCGGGGTGCCGGGGGGGGCAGGGGGGGGAAAAAGCATTGCCAGGGGGCTGTTGGGGGGAAATCTTGTTCAGAGTGCCCTGCCGTAGGGGAACAGGGGGGCCGGGGCCTTTTCAGGGTGCTGAAAAGGGGGGGCAGGAAAAGCCTTGTTAAAATTTGGGGTTAAAAACAGGGGGGTCGGGGGAAGCCTTGATCAGGGTTTTTGGGGAAAAGGGAACAGTGAGGGGGGGGGAAAGCCTCTTCAGGGTGCTGTGAAGGTAAAGGAGGTCGGGGAAAGCCTTTTCGGGGTGCTGTAAAGGGAAACAGGAGGTCGGGGAAACCCTTTGTTCAGGGTGCTGTGAAGGAACAGGAGGTCGGGGAAAGCCTCTTCAGGGTGCTGTGAAGGAACAGTGGGGGTAAAAGGGAAAGCCTCATTCAGGTGCTGTGAAGGAACGGGAGGGGGGGGAAAGCCTTTTCGGGGTGTGTGAAGGAACAGGAGGTCGGGGAAAGCCTTTGGGGTGTGTGAAGGTAACAGGAGGTCAGGGAAAGCCTTTCAGGGTGTTTGTGAAGGTAACAGTGAGGGGGGGGAAAGCCCATTCAGGGTGCTGTGAAGGTAACAGTGAGGGGGGGGAAAGCCTCATTCGGGGTGCTGGAAGGAAACAGTGAGGTCGGGGGGAAAGTCTCATTCAGGGTGCTGTGGGGAAACAGTGAGGGGGGGGGAAAAGCCCATTCAGGGTGCTGTGAAGGTAACAGGAGGGGGGGGAAAGCCCATTCAGGGTGCTGTGGGGTCAGGAAAAGCTTGTTGAGGATGCCGTGGGGCATTAAATGTTACTGAGGATGTTGGGGAAAAAAAAGGGAACTTACTAAAGATGATGAAAAGGGGAAGAATGATCCGGAAGCCCTGGTCAGGGGAAAAACAAGGGTTGGAGAAAGTTTTTCCCCATCTTGTAGTGGGTTAGATGTCCCAACCACCGTCAGGTTTGGAAAGTTGCCAGTGTCTGGCTGAGAGAGAAATCATCCCTTTTATTCCCCTCTCAAGTTCTCCTTTATAAACAAAAGCCTTTCATCGGTATTTGATGCTTCTGATAATGTTTCTGATCAACCCCAATAGTGTTTGTTCAGTAAAATTGAAATTTTTTATAGCCAAGGGGAAAGTAAATAATGTATTTATATATATTTTTTTCAAAAAACTTTTTTTTTTTCCGTCGTTTTCCTTTGGGGTTTGGTTAGGTTACTTACGTTAAAAGGGGGGTTGGGTTTGGGTTAGGGTTTTGGGTTTGGTACTAATGGGCATTAAATAACACCCCCTTTGGATGAACATTAGTCAGATTTTAATTATGTGTATTGGTTTTTTTTGAGGAATTGTCCAGTGGCTGTTGTCGGAAAACACACACACACACACAACACACACACACACTAAACTATAGACCAAATGTCACTAAAAGTGTATAGTGTGCAACGTCATGGAAAAGATTATCAGGAGAGGGTGGAACACCTGGAAAAAGGAAAAGAGGTTTTTAAACGAAAACCCGCACGGATTATGGAAGGGGAAAACCTGTGTCCAAATCTACTGGGGTTTTTGACAAGGTAAAAGAAGTAAGACACGAGAGGGGGGGGTTGACTGCATTTTTTTGGGCTCCAAGAAGGCCTTCGACAAGAGATTAGTGCAGAAGCTAAAGGGTCAGGTACGTATAACAGGAAGGGCACTGAAAAGGATCAGAGAATATCTGACAGGAGGCAACAGCCCAAATCAATGGTATGTGATGAGGATCACAGTGGGCGCCTGTGACAAGGGGGTTTCCCCGGGGGGCAGTTCTAGGACCAGTTCTATTTTTTAAAATATGTGAATGACATGATGAAAAAGATAGACTCAGAAATGTCCCTGTTGGTAGATGATGTGAAGTTAATTAGGAGAATTAAATCAGATGAGGATCAGGGACTACAAAGAGACCGGACAGGCTGGACACGTGGTCCAGCAACTGGCTCCCCCGGGTTTAAAACCCCCCCAAATGCAAAGTCATGAAGATCGGGGAAAAGGGGAAAGAAGACCGCAGACAGAGTATAGGCTACGTGGCCAAAGACTGCAAACCCCACTCAAGGAGAAAGATCTTGGGGTGAGTATAATACCAGTACGTCTCCGGGAAACACACATTAACCAGATAACTGCTGCAGCAAAGGGCGCCTGGCAAACCTGAGGAAAAAGCGTTCCCATACCTCAGTAAGCAATCGTTCAAGACTCTGTACACCGTGTCTCAGGCCCATACTGGCGTATGCAGAACCAGTTTGGGAAACCCCCACCTGGTCAAGCACGTCAAAAAAATTAGATAAAGTGCAAAGGTTTGCAACAAGGCTAGTTCCAGAGCTAAGGGGAAAGGCCTACAAAAAAAGGGTTTAAGGGGAAAACGGCAGACACTGGAGGACAGGAGGATTAGGGAGACATGATAACGACATATAAAACTGCGAGGAATTGACAAGGTGGACAGAGACAGGATGTTCCAGAGATGGGACACAGAAAAAAGGGGGTCAAAATTTGGGAAAGTTGAAGACTCAGATGAGTCAAAGGGATGTTAGGAAGTATTTCTTCAGTCAGACGTGTCAGGAAGTGGAATAGTCTGGCAAGTGATGCAGTGGAGGCAGGAACCATACATAGTTTTAAGACGGGGTATGATAAGCTCATGGAGCAGGGAGAGAGGGACCTAGTAGCAATCAGTGAAGAGGCGGGGCCAGGGCCGAGTCTCGACCCCTGCAACCACAAATAGGCGAGTACAAATAGGTAAGTACACACACACACACACACACACACACACACACACACTTCCCCACCACAAGTTGCAAATTGAGAATCTGAGAATGACATTGACAAGCGAAATGTGAGTCAAAACTGATACATAAAAAATGATAGTGACGGTAAGAAACCAAACATCTAGAGTGAAAGAAGGAAGGAAGGAGGGAGGGAAGGAAGGAAGGAGGGAGGAGGGAAGGAAGGAGAGAGGGAAGGAAGGATGGAAGGAAGGAGGGAGGAAGGAAGGAAGAGGAGGAAGGGGAAGGGAAGGAAGGAGTTAGGGAGGGAAGGAAGGAAGGGAAGGGAGGAGGGGAAGGGAAAGGGAAAGGGGAAGAGGGAGGAAGGAAGGAAGGAGAGCTCGGTACTAATAACAAGGAAGTCTGAGAAGCTGAACATGCAACATGATAGGGGAAAATAGATCAACACTATAATCATAAACATAATTTTTAAAGGGGTGGACGGGTAAGCCAGTGGAAGGTCTCAGTCAGATGACCAAAGCTCCAGCTACGGGTCATCGTATGACCAAAGACCCGCGTCAGGAAACACATGTCCTCTTTCCTGACAAACCTTACCTAACCTAACTAGACGTTGGAAAACGTAAGGGTATACCTGGTATACCGGACACCATACACACATCAGCCAGAAGGTGAGCAAATTTCTGAGAAACTGAGGTACCAGCAGCTGTAAGTCGCGTCCAGACACATCCTCTTGTTGGAATTCGCAGGGTTTGAACCTACAGCTTTCCAAATATAATATCTTTATTTACTACAAGTACATGTACAAGGTATACAGGCCTAGTTGACATCAATGACATACTACTATATGAAGCCCCTTGTTATGCTGAGCATTTCCCGAAAATTAGGTCAATTTTGTCCCAGGATGCGACCCACACCAGTCCACTAACACCCAGGTACCCATTTTATTGATGGGTAAACATAGACAACCGGTGTAAGGAAACACGTTCAATGTTTCTACCCTCGCTGGGAATCAAACCCAGACACTCACCGTGTGAAGCGAGAGCTTTGGCACCAGACCGATATATATTAATAAATTAATAAACACGATAACATATATAGGGGTGAGCATAGTGCCGAGCATATCGCTAGATGCACACATCAACTAAATAACCACGGGAGCGAATGAGAATTCGGTGAATCTAGGACTGCCTTCCAGGGAACCCTCAGCTGATAAAACATCAAATAACAATTTAATCTTATCATGAAAGTAACAAATTGTGCAATGAAAAGTAGAGACGAGTCTTTGAGTGTGTGGATACAGCAGTAGACTTGTTGCAATTCAGTCCAACTCGTAGTGCTTTTTACATTAATATGATATTGTATCAAAACACTACATAGAGATGCAAGTCAATACGTTGAGTGAACTATAAGGAGAGACCACGAGAACTGAACCTGACGACATTAGAGCCTAGAAGAGGGAAGATTTGAGAACAACGTAAAAGGTATTCAGAGAATTTGAGAGGGTGAACTGAAATATATTACTCGAGAGTTGAGAAATGGGCACACTAGGTCACAGGAATGTCAGGAAGTGGAATAATCTGGATAAACAGGTGGCAGAGCCAGGTGCCTTACGTAGCTTTAAAAATAGGAATGACTGGACCCAAGAGGATAGGAAGGAGTAACACTGTCAAGAAGGTTAATTAAAAAGCAGGGCCAGGAGGTGAGTTTCAACCCTTGTAACCATCTCTCTCTCTCTCTCTCTCTCTCTCTCTCTCTCTCTCTACGACTGTTGCTGACCAAACACATCTTAACTTTTTCTGTCAGGTTCCCAACAAGGCAAGATGCCCACTCACAGTGCAAAGCCAACACTTGTAGCACTCTGCTGCTCAATATATATATATATATATATATATATATATATATATATATATATATATATATATATATAATATAATATATCGTGCCATATAGGTAAAACTTGCGATTTTGGCTTAAATATCAACGCTCTTCTTGCCGAATAAGGAAAGCGAAAATTTGTGTATGCATTAATTTCGCAAAAATCATTCTGAGCCTAACGAAAAAATATATTTCATTGTATTTGTTTATTATTAAATTATTGTAAACTTATGTCAAATATATTTAGTTGCATTGCGCTTGTTATAACAAGGTTAGGTAAGTTTTCTTAGGTACTTTTGGCACAGAATTATTAATTTTAACATAAATGAAAAAATATATATATTTGAACGTATAAGAAAATTTTAGAAAGGACTTAATTTTAAATAAGTTCTTGCTAATTGAATACTGCCATCTGCGGACAAGAAATAACCTAGAATAAATATCGATAATAGATACCGACAACTTGCTTTAGAAAGACACGTAAGTAAACACTAGGAAATATTTATTTGAAAACGTTTCGGTCCTGGAACCCTGATCACTATTAACAAGGTGATTAAGCTACCAGGACCGAAACGTTTTGCTTCGGTCCTTCTAAACGTGTCTTTCTGAACCAAGAAATATCCTTAATCAGCCCTGTCTCAAAATTGATATCCTGTAGGCATTAGCGATAATAACAATAACAAAGGCATATTTCGACAGTCGGCACGTAAATAGACTCACAGGTTTAATTACAATAACGCTGAAGTATTAACGATCAGAGTTTAACAACACAACAGAGGAAAGAGAAATTGGTTTTTTTTTAGTAATAGTTCTAATTTGAGTATTTGTAAATGTTAATGTCGACCTGTTGGTCAATGTTTGTGTTCTTAAATTTGACAAACCATTGAGAACGATATATTCTGAGCTTATTTTATCAAAATAAATGTTGCAGTGGAAAGTTTATTCATAAGAATATAAGAATGGAGGAAGACTGCAGAAGGCCTACTGGCCCATACAAGGCAGGTCCTTATCAAAACCACCACTACCTAAGAATTTACTCCGTACTCGACACTAATCAAACCCAGCCCTCCCACTCATATATTTGTCCACTCTCTTTTAAAGCCACCCAAGGTCAACCTTGGGTATCTTTATTGAGGAAACGTTTCGCCACACAGTGGCTTCATCAGTCAATACAAAGGAGAATCGTGAAGAACAGGAGGAGTTTGAGGTAATCAGTTCCTCAACTTTGAGTCGATGTTGTCAGTCCATCAATCTTGAAAAGAATACAGCATATGTGCGACGAAGTAGCTTATATACTGTAGACAGGAGAGGTACAGCAGTCGTAGGTGGTGTCACATTTGTCAATGTGGAAGTAGGTCGTGCCCAAGGGCCACGACCTACTTCAGTCGTAGTGGTGTCACATTAAGTTGATGTTGCTGTGTCAGACAGGATGTAAATGGATGGTTCAGAGAACCGACAAGTTGATCTTAATACAGGGAATTCTTCACTTGCCCAACCCTTGGGCACGACCTACTTCCACATTGGTCAAATGTGACACCACCTACGACTGCTGCACCTCTCCTGCCTACGGTATATAAGCTTCTCCTTCACACATATGCTGTATTCTTTTCAAGATTGATGGACTGACTACATCGACTTAAGGTTGAGGGACTGATTACCTCAAACTCCTCCTGTTCTTCACGATTCTCCTTTGTATTGACTGATTAAGCCACTGTGTGGCGAAACGTTTCCTCAATAAAGATACAAAAGTGTTGCATATGTGTCTAATTTATCAACTTAATTTCTGTTGCAAACAGCAAAAAACGGCAAACTGCAACCAAAAAATCCTTTGCTTCCAGCGTTCTGCAAATCCCTACTTATCATACCACCTCCTCGTCCTCTTTACAGCCTTCATTAACATGATATGAATGATTCCTACCAGGGAGACGCCTTCAGTGAGGGAGCAGATTACAACCCTGGGCTCTCAACTACTAATATGAGGACAGTGACACGAAGAGACCTTCATTGACTGAGGAGATTGACACCAGGCAGTCTATCATTCTATCCAACACCAGTCTAGCATCATTCTATCAGACTGATACCAGTCTAGCATCATTCTGACACCAGCAATACACAACTGCAGACCACATCAAGCGGGGGGAGGTATTGCAATCTATTACTCTAATGAAATATCCTGCTGTGACTCCATTTGCTATAATGATGAATATGGAGAATATATTTTTGCTAAATTTACTGCACAAAACCTTAAGACTCCCATAACCATCGGGGCCATTTACCGGATGCCTCATACAAACATCCCAAGTTTTAGCGATCAACTAAAAACGCAAATAACAAACAACCAATTGAACAAACACCACCTTATCTTAGCTGGAGACTTCAACATCAACCTTGGCCTACCAGATGACCAGCCAGTAACCGATTTCATCAACAATATGAACAACACACTTCTCATACCAACAATAACCAAACCAACTAGGCTTACTGATACGAGTGCAACCATAATCGACCATATATGGACCAATATCCTAGCCCCCCTTAAATCGGGGATAATAACAGACAGCACCACAGACCACTACCCCACCTTCCTCTTAACAAACATTAGTAAACCGCCAATAGAATACACAAAAGTTTCATTCCGACTCCATGACCAAGCTTCAATAAATAACTTCACAACAGAGCTAGACACAGTTGACTGGGCTATAGAATTCCCAAATGCCAAGGGTATCGATGAGTGGACAGACACCTTTCTTAATAAATTACATAGACTATACAACAAACATTGTCCTATAAAAATGAAACAGATTACGAATAAACGGTTAGGCTGCCCATGGCTAACTAACAACTTACTAAAATCCATTAACAAGAAACATCAATATGAGAAGCAATATAGACGGGGATTCATACATAAGGAGTTTGTTAAACACTATTCATCAGTTCTCACCAAACTAATAAAAAAAGCCAAACAATTGTACTACTCCAGCAGATTCACTGAAACAAGAGGAGATATAAAAAAGACCTGGAAAACACTCTCACAGATTATGGGCACCCACAAACAGAAAAAAAATAGGGATATTGTCCTAACTAAACCAAACGAAACACCACTACAGCCTATTGATACAGTAAACAAGATAAATGACTTCTTCTCAACTATAGGATCAAATCTTGCCAGTAAAATTCCAGATACCAATACCCGAGCAAGTGATTACCTAGATGGGAATTTCCCATCCTCCTTATATCTTGCACCTACAGAACCCACTGAAGTCTCCATGATAATCAAGTCACTTAAAAATAAATCAGGACATCTGTCTCAAGTTCCACCCTTAATATACAAACGAGCTGCTCATGTCCTTTCATATCCTATTTCTTTACTTTTTAACAAATCATTAGAATCTAGCACCTTCCCAACACTACTCAAAACAGCAAGGGTTACACCAATACACAAAGGTGGTGACCCTACAGACGTAAATAACTATAGGCCTATATCAAATCTACCATTGCTATCCAAAATATTCGAGAAACTTGTGCACAAAAGATTATACTCGTTTATAACGACACAAAGCATACTCAACCCCTGCCAATTTGGCTTCAGGAAAAATAAAAGCACTAACGATGCAATAGTAAAAATGATAGACCTGCTTTACACAGCACTTGAAAATAAGGAATATCCACTAGGACTTTTTATTGACTTAAGGAAAGCTTTTGACACAGTAAACCACGGCATCCTACTCCACAAACTTGACCACTATGGAATAAGAGGTCATGCACTAGCATACCTCAAATCCTACCTCACTAATAGGTACCAGTATGTCACTATTAAAGACACATCCTCCACGACACTACCACTAGACACCGGCGTACCGCAGGAAGTGTCCTTGGTCCCCTGCTCTTCCTCTTATACATCAATGATCTTCCCAATGTATCACAACACTTGAAACCAATACTCTTTGCTGACGATACAACTTATGTCATCTCCCACACAAACCTTGCCACGCTTAATACCATTGTTAACGACGAATTAATAAAAATATCAACATGGATGACTGCCAATAAACTTACACTCAACACTGATAAGACCTTCTATATTATGTTTGGCAACAGAACAGATGATCCACAATTAAACATTAAGATCAACTCTACACCTATTGCTAGACATAACGAGGGCAAGTTCCTGGGCCTTCACCTTGACAGCAGCCTGAAATTCAGCACCCATATCCAACACATAACAAAGAAAGTGTCCAAAACTGTGGGGATCCTCTCAAAGATACGGTATTATGTACCACAATCAGCCCTACTCACACTATACTACTCACTCATCTATCCCTACCTCACATATGCCATTTGTGCATGGGGATCAACAGCAATTACCCACCTAAAGCCAATAATAACCCAACAAAAAGCCGCAGTAAGAATTATCACACAATCCAACGCTAGGCAGCACACCCCCACTCTTCAAAGACCTAAACCTACTCACTGTCCAGAACATCCATACTTACTACTCTGCTATCTACATTTATAGAACCATTAATTCCAACTTTAACCCTGAGCTAAAACACTTTCTTGACAGTTGTGACAGGACCCATAGACATAATACCAGACATAAACATCTCTTTGACATTCCCGTGTCCGACTAAATCTATACAAAAATTCAATGCGCATAAAAGGGCCTAAAATCTGGAACTCCCTGCCTGAAAACTCTAGAACTGCAGACACAACCTCCATTTTCAAAAGCACCGTTAAAAAACATCTTATCTCACTTACGCACCCAACCGGTAGTTAACCATACGAAAACTACTTTATCTTGCACATATCCACAGCAAAATACACTTATTGATATCTGTGATTCTCCTTAATTTGCACATTACTAACCACAGCAAAATACACTTATTGATATCTGTGATTCCCCTTAATTTGCACAGTTCTAACCAAAATTCTAATACAATTATTGCTCCATAATACTTAAGCTAGTCATAAGTTTGCCTAAGATACTCCAATATAGAAACTATATTATGCCAATATATCACCTTTATCATTAATATATAAACTAATTGCTAACTTTTTATACTAATTGTTAAATTCTCAATGTTTAAATTCCAGTACCTAAATTTTGTAAACCTAACCTAACCTTACAATCTGTATATCCATTGTATAGCTATTGAGTAAGACCTATCATAAGACTGCCTGAAAAGCCTAGGCATACCTAGGCATATTATTGGCCATCTTGTAATATCAACTTTAATGTATAACTATAAGTACCCCCCACCTTGTATTACATGAAATAAAGAATTTGAATGTTTGAATTTGAATTCTATCTGACTCATACCAGGTTAACATCATTCTACCTGACACCAGTCTAGCATCGTTCTATCAGACTGACATCAGTCTAGCATCATTCTGACACCAGTCTAGCATCGTTCTATCAGACTGACATCAGTCTAGCATCATTCTATCAGACTGACATCAGCTAAGCATCATTCTATCAGACTGACATCAGCTAAGCATCATTCTATCAGACTGACATCAGTCTACCATCATTCTATCAGACTGACATCAGTCTAGCATCATTCTATCAGACTGACATCAGCTAAGCATCATTCTATCAGACTGACATCAGTCTAGCATCATTCTATCAGACTGATATCAGACTGACACCAGTCTATAATCATTCTGACACCAGTCTAGCATCATTCTGACACCAGTCTAGCATCATTCTGACACCAGTCTAGCATCATTCTGACACCAGTCTAGCATCATTCTGACACCAGTCTAGCATCATTCTGACACCAGTCTAGCATCATTCTGACACCAGTCTAGCATCATTCTGACACCAGTCTAGCATCATTCTGACACCAGTCTAGCATCATTCTGACACCAGTCTAGCATCATTCTGACACCAGTCTAGCATCATTCTGACACCAGTCTAGCATCATTCTGACACCAGTCTAGCATCATTCTGACACCAGTCTAGCATCATTCTGACACCAGTCTAGCATCATTCTGACACCAGTCTAGCATCATTCTGACACCAGTCTAGCATCATTCTGACACCAGTCTAGCATCATTCTGACACCAGTCTAGCATCATTCTGACACCAGTCTAGCATCATTCTGACACCAGTCTAGCATCATTCTGACACCAGTCTAGCATCATTCTGACACCAGTCTAGCATCATTCTGACACCAGTCTAGCATCATTCTGACACCAGTCTAGCATCATTCTGACACCAGTCTAGCATCATTCTGACACCAGTCTAGCATCATTCTGACACCAGTCTAGCATCATTCTGACACCAGTCTAGCATCATTCTGACACCAGTCTAGCATCATTCTGACACCAGTCTAGCATCATTCTGACACCAGTCTAGCATCATTCTGACACCAGTCTAGCATCATTCTGACACCAGTCTAGCATCATTCTGACACCAGTCTAGCATCATTCTGACACCAGTCTAGCATCATTCTGACACCAGTCTAGCATCATTCTGACACCAGTCTAGCATCATTCTGACACCAGTCTAGCATCATTCTGACACCAGTCTAGCATCATTCTGACACCAGTCTAGCATCATTCTGACACCAGTCTAGCATCATTCTGACACCAGTCTAGCATCATTCTGACACCAGTCTAGCATCATTCTGACACCAGTCTAGCATCATTCTGACACCAGTCTAGCATCATTCTGACACCAGTCTAGCATCATTCTGACACCAGTCTAGCATCATTCTGACACCAGTCTAGCATCATTCTGACACCAGTCTAGCATCATTCTGACACCAGTCTAGCATCATTCTGACACCAGTCTAGCATCATTCTGACACCAGTCTAGCATCATTCTGACACCAGTCTCGCATCATTCTGACACCAGTCTCGCATCATTCTGACACCAGTCTCGCATCATTCTGACACCAGTCTAGCATCATTCTGACACCAGTCTAGCATCATTCTGACACCAGTCTAGCATCATTCTGACACCAGTCTAGCATCATTCTGACACCAGTCTAGCATCATTCTGACACCAGTCTAGCATCATTCTGACACCAGTCTAGCATCATTCTGACACCAGTCTAGCATCATTCTGACACCAGTCTAGCATCATTCTGACACCAGTCTAGCATCATTCTGACACCAGTCTAGCATCATTCTGACACCAGTCTAGCATCATTCTGACACCAGTCTAGCATCATTCTGACACCAGTCTAGCATCATTCTGACACCAGTCTAGCATCATTCTGACACCAGTCTAGCATCATTCTGACACCAGTCTAGCATCATTCTGACACCAGTCTAGCATCATTCTGACACCAGTCTAGCATCATTCTGACACCAGTCTAGCATCATTCTATCATGACGGAGGAGCCACTTGTCTGTGGGTCAGCTGACTCGTGGCTCCGGCTGGGCTACAAGTATCTGTTGTGAGGCAGCATCACCAGCTCCTGTTGACATAGCTAGGTGTAAACATTGCCAGATGGACTATTGTCACACCTTGCGTTGTTATGTGCCGGAATGCGTCACACCTTGCTTCGTTATGTGTTGGAATGCGTCACACCTTGCTGTACACACGGACGCATAACGACGCAAGAGTCCGTGGTTACATCAAAGGTCCGTGGGTACATCAGTGCTCCCTGGGTACAGCAAGGGTCCGTGGGTACAGCAAGGGTCCGTGGGTACAGCAAGTGTCCGAAGGTACATCAAGGGTCCGTGGGTACAGTAAGGGTCCGTGGGTACAGTAAGGGTCCCTGGGTTTCGGCAAGGGTCCCTGGGTACAGCAAGGTTCCCTGGATACAGTAAGGGTCCCTGGGTACGGCAAGGGTCCCTGGGTACAGAAAGGGTCCCTGGGTACAGCAAGGGTCCCTGGGTACAGTAAGGGTCTCTGGGTACAGTAAGGGCCCCTGGGTACGGCAAGGGTCCCTGGGTACAGCAAGGGTCCCTGGGTACAGCAAGGGTCCCTGGATACGGTAAGGGTCCCTGGGTACAGCAAGGGTCCCTGGGTACGGCAAGGGTCCCTGGATACGGTAAGGGTCCCTGGGTACAGTAAGGGTCAGTACACTCATCCCTTATTCATGACTGTTAGGTTATCTGCGTGTTCCTATCCAGGATAGAAGGCTGGGTGATCCTATGCAGGATAGAAGGCTGGGTGATCCTATGCAGGATAGGATCACACACACACACTTGCAATCACAATTAGGTAAGTACACACACACACACACACAAATACTCAAATTGCATGAACTGTATCATTCCAGGAAAGTACAGCTGATAACAGCCTTAGATATCACTGTACCCAACTTCCTCTCGCAGACAAGAATGTTGCACAAACAGACCTAGACTCATCGTTCATGGTGAAGTACCATTGATCACCATCGTGTCTTGCACACTAAAAATAATGTGACTGGATGACAGGTATGGTGTAGATACACTATCATCAAGGACCCCGATGGAAATATGTCACTTTGATTTTTTAAGGTAATCTACACACAGGCTGCTATGTATGGTAATTTATGTAACTGTATCTGTGTATCTGAATATACTTACTTATGGAACTGTGGTGGTGGCTTGTAGCTGGCTTATCTCTCACTACCACTGTGGTGGTGGCTTGTAGCTGGCTTATCTCACTACCACTGTGGTGGTGGCTTGTAGCCGGCTTATATCTCACTACCACTGTGGTGGTGGCTTGTAGCTGGTTTATCTCTCACTACCACTGTGGTGGCTTGTAGCTGGCTTATCTCACTACCACTGTGGTGGTGGCTTGTAGCTGGCTTATCTCTCACTACCACTGTGGTGGTGGCTTGTAGCTGGCTTATCTCTCACTACCACTGTGGTGGAGGCTTGTAGCTGGCTTATCTCTCACTACCACTGTGGTGGTGGCTTGAAGCCGGCTTATCTCTCACTACCACTGTGGTGGTGGCTTGAAGCCGGCTTATCTCTCACTACCACTGAACCACGGAGGTTACAATAGCAAGATTCTACAGATAGTTCTTCTGTGACTTGTCTTTGTCAGCGGCAGCAACTGTGACCCTGCTGTCTGGACAGTGCTGTACGTGACCCTGTCTGTGACTATGGGTTACCCTAATGTTTATGACACTACTGTTACGGTGACTACTGTCACTGACTGTCACTGTGTCACTGTAACACTATCACTGTAACACTATCACTGTAACACTATCACTGTGACTACTATCACTGTGACTACTGTCACTGACTATTGTCACTGACTACTGTCACTGTGATTATCACTAACATCACTTTCACTGTAACACTACTGTTACTACTATCACTGTAACACTACTGTTACTACTATCACTGTAACACTACTGTTACTACTATCACTGTAACACTACTGTAACTGTAACACTGCCACTGTGACTACTGTCACTGTAACTACTGTCACTAACACTGCCACTGTGACTACTGTCACTGTAACTACTGTCACTAACACTGCCACTGTGACTACTGTCACTGTAACTACTGTTACTGTGACTACTGTTACTGTGACTACTGTTACTGTGACTACTGTTACTGTGACTACTGTTACTGTAACTAACACTACTGTCACTGTAACACTCACTGTGACTGTCACTGTAACACTACTGTCACTGTAACTACTGTTACTGTAACACTGTCACTGTGACTACTGTCACTAACACTGTCACTGTAACACTGTCACTGTAACACTGTCACTGTAACACTGTCACTGTAACACTGTCACTGTAACACTGTCACTGTAACACTGTCACTGTAACACTGTCACTGTGACTACTGTCACTAACACTGTCACTGTAACACTGTCACTGTGACCATTCTTCTGTTTATTCACTGACATTCGTTCATTGCGACAGAGTTTACAGTTAAAGATATTTACCGATGAAACGTTTCGCTCCCACTGGCTAATGCAGAGAAGCTAGAGCAAGGACTGATGAAAGCCACTCGTGGCGAAATGTTTCCTCAATGTTTTGAACTATTAATGTATTTACGTTGATGAGACACCTTTGCAACTTTTGGGATTATTTTTTATGGAAACGTTTCGACAGTCAGTGGCTTCTTCAGTCCACTACAGAGAAGAACGGTGAAAGATGAGGAGGCGTTTGAGGTAATCAGTCCCCTCAGCCTGGAGACGATGTGTTCAGTCCATCAGCTTCAGGCTGAGGGACTGATTACCTCAAACTCCTCCTCATATTCCACCATTCGTCTCCATAATGGACTGAAGAAGCCACTAGCTGGCGAAACGTTCCAGGAAATAGTCTCTAACTACTCTGAAAATCTAATAGATTTAGCATCCTGACTGTAAAATATTGTGTTGCAAAGGTGTTTTATTCTTTAACTTGTCGGGTTTTTTCTAAACCATTTTCAACAGGTTTTTAAGCATACAAAATAATATAACAGACACCATGTACACTGGAGGTTATCTTATCTCTGATATCAGGGAGGAAGGGAAGTGCTGTTATCATGACCCAGCCTTACCATACTCTGATATACGGTATCGTAATATACAGTTTATCTCATATACGGTATCATAAGATACAGTGTAC
The DNA here is from genome assembly GCA_009830355.1 of Cherax destructor. Lineage (NCBI taxonomy): Eukaryota > Metazoa > Arthropoda > Malacostraca > Decapoda > Parastacidae > Cherax > Cherax destructor. The sequence goes on from WNWK01004133.1 coordinate 16,393, forward strand.
CATACCCAGTATCATAAGATACAGTGTACCATACCCAGTATCATAAGATACAGTGTATCATACCCGGTATCACAAGACCAGTTAAGACCTTGCATCCAGTTGCTCCTCGTATTTCTTGATCAAAATATAGCTGTAACATGGATGGTAAACCGACTCGTTTATTAAGCGGAAGCCCAGTTATTAAATGTAATGAATTATTAACTGGTCTTACGCCTGATAAGAGAGACTGTTAGCCATACTTGTTGTTCTGTAAGTTTGCGGGAGCTGTGGCTTGAGTTTGATCAGGACACACTAGGAGGAATTGACAACAGGTCTTTAACTGGCCTTAAAAGTTTCTCGTGTGTGGCTGCATCATGTGTGTGTCTGGGATGGATGGGTTGAATAGGCAATGTTTCTACTGCCGTCCAGTGTACTTATTATTCTCTTTCATTTAATTACTCTATTATGCTCCATCTAGCTTGCTTTCATCCCTCTACTTCCATTATTTTCATGAGTAATTATAATCTTTCTCATTCCTGTTCCTGAGAGTACGTGGAAATAAGACACTGTGCGGTTAATGGTATTTTATCGAGAAGACGTTTCGCCCACCAGGGACTTTATCAGTTGCGAAACATTTTCTCAATAAAATGCCATGAAACCGCACATTGTGTTTTATCTGTACACTTGTTGGTATATTGAGAGGTTGATGAGGAACATTGGTCTGGCTTGATATAGCCAGCTTTATGATAAAGCTCCTCTCTATAGTGATTTTTTTGTATATGCGTCTGAAAAAAGTCCACTGGAAATTTTAAAACTTGGAAAAGCGTTCATATTACTTGCTATTAAGTTTTAAATGCATTTTTTTAATCGTATTTACGGAAAAATCATATCGTAATATATCAAGAGTTTAAAATAATAATGATATTAAAAATAATAATAATAATAATAATAATAATCTTTATTTCTGTAAGTACATGTACAAGGTATACAGGCCTAGATGACACCAATGACATACTACTATATAGAAAGCCCCTTGTTATGCAGAGCATTTCGGGCATATTAGGTTAGTTTGTCCCCAGGATGCCACCAACACCAGTCGACTAACACCCAGGTACCTATTTTACTGATAGGTGAACGTGGACAGAAGGTGTGTTAAGGAAACTCGTCCTAATGTTTACACCCGTACCGGGGTGGAAAGGAAGCAACTCTATGGTTAAGTCAAAGTCAAAGATATATTACCACTTGATACATCTTTTGTACAGGGGTGGGTGACATTTGGATGGGCACGCAGAAAGCCCATTGGACTTGTTACTCCCGTCGGCAACTGAATTCCATTGTTTTGGTTGCTTGGCCATATCCTGGAAGGATTTAAAATAAGCCTCCAGTATCTGATGGTCTTTTTCGATTTAGAGAAAGCCTTGGACACTAAATGTTAAGACAGGAGAAAGCGGAGAGGTCCTCAACGAGACTTGTTCCAAAACTTTAGGAAAATAGGTACGAGGAGAGGCCAACAGAACTAAAACCATCGACACTGAAGGACAGAGGAACCAGGGGAAGCATGATAAGATACAAAACACTCAGAGGAATTGATAGTTTGGCACTCTCACCAGCATCAGCTGGCACTACAGAGTGGATTGTTTTGGTTTCTCGAGATGTGGGAGTGCCACAGTGTTCTTGGTACATAAATGGATGACTTTTGAAGAATTAAACACACTTGCAAGATCTCGGGATCTTTATTATAGACGTTTCGCCATCCAGTGGCTTTATCAGTACAAATTCAAGGACGTAATGGAAAGGCTGTAGTACTGTATACAAAAGATGAGGTAATCAGTCCCTCAGCCTGACGTCGATGTAATCAGTCCAACAATCTTGATAAGAATAATCAGTCCCTCAGCCTGACGTCGATGTAATCAGTCCAACAATCTTGATAAGAATAATCAGTCCCTCAGCCTGACGTCGATGTAATCAGTCCAACAATCTTGATAAGAATACAGCATATACGTGAAGAAGCTTACATACTGAGCTTCACTATTCTTCTTTGTAAAGGACTGATGAAGGCACTGTGGGGGCGAAACGTTTCCTCAGTAAAGATACCCAAGTGTTGGACGAGTGCCTCTTCAAGGCTCAGACTGTCTTCAAGAAGGCACTGGACAAGTTGCTCATACCAGTGCCTGGTCAGCCAGGCTGTGCTTCATGTGTTGGACTGTGTGCGACCAGCAGCAACAGCCCGGTTGATCAGGTTCTGATCCACAAGGACCGGGCCGCGAGTATCCTTCACCATCCTTCAAGTTCGTAAAAATTTGACGTTTTTTTTTCAGTTATTTTTTGAAAAAAAAAATTAAGAAAATTTAAATTTTCATTAAAATTAAAATATTTTTGGTCCCAAAAATAGAATGTTATTAAATTTTACACAGGGCATTTTATACCCTGTCTGGGGACCTCAAATCCTTGGATCAAGAGCACTCTCCTAGCAGCAAGGGAGGGAGGGGCTGCTTTGATGTTTGTGAAGGGCTCTTAATCCCAGGAAGTGGAGTTGGCCTTCCCAGTTGGCCTACCAGGTGACCTGGTGTAGCAACCTACCAGGTGACCTGGTGTAGCAGCCTACCAGGTGACCTGGTGTAGCAGCCTACCAGGTGACCTGGTGTAGCAGCCTACCAGGTGACCTGGTGTAGCAGCCTACCAGGTGACCTGGTGTAGCAGCCTACCAGGTGACCTGGTGTAGCAACCTACCAGGTGACCTGGGGTGGTAGCTCACCAGGTGACCTGGTGTAGCAGCCTACCAGGTGACCTGGTGTAGCAGCCTACCAGGTGACCTGGTGTAGCAACCTACCAGGTGACCTGGTGTAGCAACCTACCAGGTGACCTGGTGTAGCAACCTACCAGGTGACCTGGTGTAGCAACCTACCAGGTGACCTGGTGTAGCAACCTACCAGGTGACCTGGTGTAGCAACCTACCAGGTGACCTGGTGTAGCAACCTACCAGGTGACCTGGTGTAGCAGTCTACCAGGTGACCTAGTGTAGCAACCTATCAGGTGACCTAGTGTAGCAGCCTATCAGGTGACCTAGTGTAGCAGCCTATCAGGTGACCTGGTGTAGCAGCCTACCAGGTGATCTGGTGTAGCAGCCTAACAGATGACCTTGTGTAGCAACCTATCAGGTGACCTGGTGTAGCAGCCTACCAGGTGACCTGGTGTAGCAACCTACCAGGTGACCTGGTGTAGCAACCTACCAGGTGACCTGGTGTAGCAACCTACCAGGTGACCTGGTGTAGCAGTCTACCAGGTGACCTAGTGTAGCAACCTATCAGGTGACCTAGTGTAGCAGCCTATCAGGTGACCTAGTGTAGCAGCCTATCAGGTGACCTAGTGTAGCAGCCTATCAGGTGACCTAGTGTAGCAGACCAACCAGGTGATCTGGTGTAGCAGCCTAACAGATGACCTGGTGTAGCAACCTATCAGGTGACCTGGTGTAGCAGCCTACCAGGTGACCTGGTGTAGCAACCTACCAGGTGATCTTGTGAAGCAACCTACCAGGAGATCTGGTGAAGCAACCTACCAGGTGACCTGGTGTAGCAACCTACCAGGTGACCTGGTGTGGTAGCTCACCAGGTAACCTGGTGTAGCAGCCTACCAGGTGACCTGGTGTAGCAACCTACCAGGTGATCTGGTGAAGCAACCTACCAGGTGACCTGGTGTAGCAACGCACCAGGTGACCTGGTGTAGCAACGCACCAGGTGACCTGGTGTAGCAACCTACTAAGTGACCTGGTGTAGCAACCTACCAGGTGACCTAGTGTAGCAACCTACCAGGTGACCTGGTGTAGCAACCTACCAGGTGACCTGGTGTAGCAACCTACCAGGTGACCTGGTGTAGCAGTCTACCAGGTGACCTAGTGTAGCAACCTATCAGGTGACCTAGTGTAGCAGCCTATCAGGTGACCTAGTGTAGCAGCCTATCAGGTGACCTAGTGTAGCAGCCTATCAGGTGACCTAGTGTAGCAGACCAACCAGGTGATCTGGTGTAGCAGCCTAACAGATGACCTGGTGTAGCAACCTATCAGGTGACCTGGTGTAGCAGCCTACCAGGTGACCTGGTGTAGCAACCTACCAGGTGATCTTGTGAAGCAACCTACCAGGAGATCTGGTGAAGCAACCTACCAGGTGACCTGGTGTAGCAACCTACCAGGTGACCTGGTGTGGTAGCTCACCAGGTAACCTGGTGTAGCAGCCTACCAGGTGACCTGGTGTAGCAACCTACCAGGTGATCTGGTGAAGCAACCTACCAGGTGACCTGGTGTAGCAACGCACCAGGTGACCTGGTGTAGCAACGCACCAGGTGACCTGGTGTAGCAACCTACTAAGTGACCTGGTGTAGCAACCTACCAGGTGACCTAGTGTAGCAACCTACCAGGTGACCTAGTGTAGCAACCTACCAGGTGACCTAGTGTAGCAACCTACCAGGTGACAGTGCTGTACCAGGTGATCTGGTGTAGCAACGCACCAGGTGACCTGGTGTAATAATCCACCGGGTCACCTGGTAAAGTGAGCTTAAAACGCCACCTAGTTACCACTGTTGTTAGATACGGAAGTAAGTGGTAAGTGAAACATTGATTACCAGGGTATACGCAGAGGCGTATATAGCCTTGGAAATACTATCTCTGAAGAAACGCTATCATATATACGCCGATATATGCATATATCTCAGTATATACATACCAAAAATTTACTTTAGTCACTATTTTCAGTACGTAAGTGTTCTTGACTAGTGTACTGGTGACGTGCCTGATGAATGGGTGTGAAAGGGAAGGCTGGTAAATGTTTTGCACTCTGGCGGGTTTGTTTTTGTTTGCGTGCGATAGTTTTATGTTGGGTATACATATTTTTTTTTTACTTTCCTTCTTGTGGTTGGTATTGTGGTGTTGTTGGTGTTGTTGGTGTTGTAGTGTTGTAGTGTCGTGGTGTTGTAGTGTCGTGGTGTTGTTGGTTTTGTGGTGTCGTGGTGTTGTTGGTGTTGTAGTGTCGTAGTGTTGTTGGTTTTGTGGTGTCGTGGTGTTGTTGGTGTTGTGGTGTTGTTGGTGTTGTGGTGTCGTGGTGTTGTTGGTGTTGTGGTGTCGTGGTGTTGTTGGTGTTGTAGTGTCGTGGTGTTGTAGTGTCGTGGTGTTGTAGTGTCGTGGTGTTGTAGTGTCGTGGTGTTGTAGTGTCGTGGTGTTGTAGTGTCGTGGTGTTGTAGTGTCGTGGTGTTGTAGTGTCGTGGTGTTGTAGTGTCGTGGTGTTGTAGTGTCGTGGTGTTGTAGTGTCGTGGTGTTGTAGTGTCGTGGTGTTGTAGTGTCGTGGTGTTGTAGTGTCGTGGTGTTGTAGTGTCGTGGTGTTGTAGTGTCGTGGTGTTGTAGTGTCGTGGTGTTGTAGTGTCGTGGTGTTGTAGTGTCGTGGTGTTGTAGTGTCGTGGTGTTGTAGTGTCGTGGGGTGGTTCGTGAGTGTCGTGGTGTTGTAGTGTCGTGTGTTGTTGCGTGTTGTAGTGTCGTGGTGTTGTAGTGTCGTGGTGTTGTAGTGTCGTGGTGTTGTGTGTCGTGTGTTGAGTGTCGTGGTGTTGAGTTGTCGATTGGTGTTGTAGTGTCGTGGTGTTGTAGTGTCGTGGTGTTGTAGTGTCGTGGTGTTGTAGTGTCGTGGTGTTGTGTGTGGTGTTGTAGGTGTGGTGTTGTAGTGTCGTGGTGTTGTAGTGTCGTGGTGTTGTAGTGTCGTGGTGTTGTAGTGTCGTGGTGTTGTAGTGTCGTGGTGTTGTAGTGTCGTGGTGTTGTAGTGTCGTGGTGTTGTAGTGTCGTGGTGTTGTAGTGTCGTGGTGTTGTAGTGTCGTGGTGTTGTAGTGTCTGGTGTTGTAGTGTCGTGGTGTCGTAGTGTCGTGTGTTGTAGTGTCGTGGTGTTGTAGTGTCGTGGTGTTGTAGTGTCGTGGTGTTGTATGTCGTGGTGTTGTAGTGTCGTGGTGTTGTAGTGTCGTGGTGTTGTAGTGTCGTGGTGTGTAGTGTCGTGGTGTTGTAGTGTCGTGGTGTTGTAGTGTCGTGGTGTTGTAGTGTCGTGGTGTTGTAGTGTCGTGGTGTTGTAGTGTCGTGTGGTGTTTGTAGTGGGTTTTGTGGTGTTGTAGTGTCGGGTGGTGTTGTAGTGTCGGGGGTGGTTGTGTGTTGTGGGTGTGGTGTCGTGTGTCGTGGTGTTGTAGTGTCGTGGTGTTGTAGTGTCGTGGTGTTTGTAGTGTCGTGGTGTTGTAGTGTCGTGGTTGTGGTGTTGTATGCTGGTTCGTGGTGTTGGGTTTTGTGTCGTGGTGTTGTAGTGTGTGTCGTGGTGTTGTAGTGTCGTGGTGTGTGGTGTTGTGTGTGTGGTGTCGTGGTGTTGTAGGGGGTCGTGGTGTTGTAGTGTCTGTGTCGGTGTTGTAGGGTGTCTGGTGTTGTAGTGTCGTGGTGTTGTAGTGTCGTGGTGTTGTAGTGTGTAGTGTCGTGGTGTTGTAGTGTCGTGGTGTTGTGTGTCGTGGTGTTGTAGTGTCGTGGTGTTGTAGTGTGTGGTGTTGTAGTGTCGTGGTGTTGTAGTGTCGTGGTGTTGTAGTGTCGTGGTGTTGTGTGTCGTGTGTGTGTGTCGTGGTGTTGTAGTGTCGTGGTGTTGTAGTGTCGTGGTGTTGGTGTGTGGTGTTGTAGTGTCGTGGTGTTGTAGTGTCGTGGTGTTGTAGTGTCGTGGTGTTGTAGTGTCGTGGTGTTGTAGTGTCGTGGTGTTGTAGTGTCGTGGTGTTGTAGTGTCGTGGTGTTGTAGTGTCGTGGTGTTGTAGTGTGGTGGTGTTGTGTGTGTGGTGTTGTAGTGTCGTGGTGTTGTGTGTCGTGGTGTTGTAGTGTCGTGGTGTTGTAGTGTCGTGGTGTTGTAGTGTCGTGGTGTTGTGTGTCGTGGTGTTGTAGTGTCGTGGTGTTGTAGTGTCGTGGTGTTGTGTGTCGTGGTGTTGTAGTGTCGTGGTGTTGTGGTGTTGTGGTGTTGTAGTGTCGTGGTGTTGTAGTGTCGTGGTGTTGTGTGTCGTGGTGTTGTAGTGTCGTGGTGTTGTGTGTCGTGGTGTTGTAGTGTCGTGGTGTTGTAGTGTCGTGGTGTTGTAGTGTCGTGGTGTTGTAGTGTCGTGGTGTTGTAGTGTCGTGGTGTTGTAGTGTCGTGGTGTTGTGTGTGTGGTGTTGTCGTGTCGTGGTGTTGTAGTGTCGTGGTGTTGTAGTGTCGTGGTGTTGTAGTGTCGTGGTGTTGTAGTGTCGTGGTGTTGTAGTGTCGTGGTGTTGTGTGTCGTGGTGTTGTAGTGTCGTGGTGTTGTAGTGTCGTGGTGTTGTGTGTCGTGGTGTTGTAGTGTCGTGGTGTTGTAGTGTCGTGGTGTTGTAGTGTCGTGGTGTTGTAGTGTCGTGGTGTTGTAGTGTCGTGGTGTTGTGGTGTCGTGGTGTTGTAGTGTCGTGGTGTTGTAGTGTCGTGGTGTTTTGTAGTGTCGTGGTGTTGTAGTGTCGTGGTGTGTAGTGTCGTGGTGTTGTAGTGTCGTGGTGTTGTAGTGTCGTGGTGTTGTAGTGTCGTGGTGTTGTAGTGTCGTGGTGTTGTAGTGTCGTGGTGTTGTTGGTGTCGTGGTGTTGTAGTGTCGTGGTGTTGTAGTGTCGTGGTGTTGTAGTGTCGTGGTGTTGTAGTGTCGTGGTGTTGTAGTGTCTGGTGTGTATGTCGTGGTGTTGTAGTGTCGTGGTGTTGTAGTGTCGTGGTGTTGTAGTGTCGTGGTGTTGTAGTGTCGTGGTGTTGTAGTGTCGTGGTGTTGTAGTGTCTGTTTGTGTGTCGTGGTGTTGTAGTGTCTGTGGTGTTCGTGGTGTTGTAGTGTCGTGGTGTTGTAGTGTCGTGGTGTTGTAGTGTCGTGGTGTTGTAGTGTCGTGGTGTTGTAGTGTCGTGGTGTTGTAGTGTCGTGGTGTTGTAGTGTCGTGGTGTTGTAGTGTCTGGTGTTGTGTGTCTTGTCGTGGTGTTGTAGTGTCGTGGTGTTGTAGTGTCGTGGTGTTGTAGTGTCGTGGTGTTGTAGTGTCGTGGTGTTGTAGTGTCTGGTGTGTAGTGTCGTGGTGTCGTGGTGTTGTAGTGTCGTGGTGTCGTGGTGTTGTGGTGTCGTGGTGTCGTGGTGTTGTAGTGTCTGTGGTGGGTTTTAGTGTCGTGGTGTGTGGTGTTGTAGTGTCGTGGTGTTGTGTGTCGTGTGTGTGTTGTAGTGTCGTGGTGTTGTAGTGTCGTGGTGTGTGGTGGTGTTGTAGTGTCGTGGTGTTGTAGTGGGGGGGGGTTTTTTTTTTTCGTGGTGTTGTAGGGGGGGGGGGGGGGGGGGGGGGGGGGGGGGGGGGGGGGGGGGGGGGGGGGGGGGGGGGGGGAAAAAAAAAAATGTCGTGGTGTTGTAGTGTCGTGGTGTGTAGTGTCTGGTGTTGTGTGTCGTGGTGTTGTAGTGTCGTGGTGTTGTAGTGTCGTGGTGTTGTAGTGTCGTGGTGTTGTAGTGTCGTGGTGTTGTAGTGTCGTGGTGTTGTAGTGTCGTGGTGTTGTAGTGTCGTGGTGTTGTAGTGTCGTGGTGTTGTAGTCTGGTGTTGTAGTGTCGTGGTGTGAGTGTCGTGGTGTTGTGAGTGTCGTGGTGTTGTAGTGTCGTGGTGTTGTAGTGTCGTGGTGTTGTAGTGTCGTGGTGTTGTAGTGTCGTGGTGTTGTAGTGTCGTGGTGTTGTAGTGTCGTGGTGTCGTGGTGTTGTAGTGTCGTGGTGTCGTGGTGTCGTAGTGTCGTGGTGTTGTAGTGTCGTGGTGTCGTAGTGTCGTGGTGTCGTGGTGTTGTAGTGTCGTGGTGTCGTGGTGTCGTTTGTAGTGTCGTGTGTGTAGTGTCGTGGTGTTGTAGTGTCGTGGTGTTGTAGTGTCGTGGTGTTGTAGTGTCGTGGTGTTGTAGTGTCGTGGTGTCGTAGTGTCGTGGTGTTGTAGTGTCGTGGTGTCGTGGTGTCGTAGTGTCGTGGTGTTGTAGTGTCGTGGTGTCGTAGTGTCGTGGTGTCGTGGTTTTGTAGTGTCGTGGTGTCGTGGTGTCGTAGTGTCGTGGTGTTGTGTTGAATTTCTGGAAGAAGAAGACTTGTTGGAGGATCAACTTTCGTTGGGACGACGTTTCACTCTGTGTAGAACTTTATGTCGATTTGGTAAAACTCTACACAGAGCGAAACGTCGCCACAATGCAAGTTGGCTCTGCAGTGTGTGTATTGATCTGCTATGTGTTGACGTTTCTCTCAGTCTATCGCAACATTGCTTCCACTAATCTTCTGTTTTCTACTTAATACGTTTCGGTAATGCCGTGGCCGAAACTACACAATCCCCTCTTTAGACGACGTTTCGGTTCGTCCTGTACCGCCGATAATGAGACACATTGTGCAACATTTGGGAATGTTCAACTGAGGAAACGTTTCGCCACATGTTGCACAAGTCTCATTCTTCAACTTGTTGGTTTTCTAATAATGGTCCAGGATGGACCGAAACGTCACCTATGGTTTCCCCTCCCAAATCTACGTTAGTTGTGATTATTAGAAAGAGTTTCGCTCACATTGCAATTTCATTGCTCAACTTGCTTCATGTTGCATTTAACAGTAGCGAACTTTCTCTCTAATCCTGAATGGAAGTGAAACTGAAGGCTGTTAAACGTTTTGCACTCTGGCAGGAGTGACAGTTTGTACTCTGCGTCATAAACATGTCAGATAACTGGTAAATCTTATAAACTTATACTTTCATTCAGTATATATTCATTTTATGTATACATTTGCATATATACTTTCCGCATTTATAATCATATTATTATTTTTAATAGTAATAATAAATAATAATAATATTACTATTATTATTATTATTATTGTTTCATCCTCTGGAAGCTGTCAGATTGACAGCTTGACTCTATAAGCTGTCAAGTAGACAGTTTCACTCTGGAAATCATCCAGTTTACCTGGAGTTTACCTGGAGAGAGTTCCAGGGGTCAACGCCCCTGCGGCCCGGTCTGTGACCAGGCCTCATGTTGGATCAGAGCCTGATCAACCAGGCTGTTACTGCTGGCCGCACGCAGTCCAACGTACGAACCACAGCCCGGCTTGTCAGGCACTGACTTTAGGTGCCTGTCCAGTGCCTGCTTGAAGACAGCCAGGGGTCTATTGGTAATCCCCCTTATGTATGCTGGGAGGCAGTTCAACAGTCTTGGGTCCCTGACACTTATTGTGTTGTCCCTCAACGTGCTAGTGGCACCCCTGCTTTTCATTGGGGGGATGTTACATCGTCTGCCGAGTCTTTTGCTTTCGTAGGGAGTGACTCTCGTGTGCAACTTTGGTACTAATCCCTCTAGGATTTTCCAAGTGTATATAATAATGTATCTCTCCCGCCTGCGTTCCAGGGAGTACAGGTTTAGGAACTTCAATCGTTCCCAGTAATTGAGGTGGGTTATCGCAGTTATGCGTGCCGTGAAGGTTCTCTGTACATTTTCTAGGTCAGCAATTTCACCTGCCTTGAAAGGTGCAGTTAGTGTGCAGCAATATTCCAGCCTAGATAGAACAAGCGACCTGAAAAGTGTCAACATGGGCTTGGCATCCCTGGTTTTAAAGGTTCTCATTATCCATCCTGTCATTTTTCTGGCAGATGCGATTGCTACAGTGTTATGGTCCTTGAAGGTGAGATCCTCTATCATGATCACTCCCAGGTCTTTGACATTATTTTTTCGCTCTATTGTGTGGTTGGAATTTGTTTTATACTCCGATGAGATTTTAATTTCCTCACGTTTTCCATATCAGAACAATATTCACTCTTTAAAAAGTTGTGTTTGTGTAGTCCACCTGCTGTTGATTCCTGGTACCATCGCCTCCGTGAGCCGGTCCCAGCCCAGGCCTCCTGGTTGATGGCCTCATCAACACAGTCCAAGGTACGAACCACAGTCCAGCTGGTCAGGCACTGATTTGAATAACTTGTCCAGTTCTCTCTTGAAGACAGTCAGAGGTTTGTTGGTAACTTCCCTTATGCATGGAGGGAGGGCGTTGGAGAGTCGGGGACCTCTGACATTCATCGTGTTCTCTCGTAATGTACGTGTCGCGCCCCTCCTTTTTAGTGGAGGTATTTTGCACCGTCTGCCACGTCTCTTATTGTCATACGGAATGATTTCAGTGTTCAGTTTTGGTACCAATCCCTCCAGCATTTTCCAGGTGTAAATTATGATTTACCTTTCTCTCCTACGTTCCAAGGAATGCGGTTAAAGGGACTTAAAGTGTTCCAAGTAGTTCAGATGCTTGACTGAGTGTACACAAACAATGAAAGTTCTCTGCATGTTTTCCAGCTCAGCAATCTCGCCTGCCTTGAAGTTGGCCTTCAGTATACAACAATATTCCAGTCTGGAGAGAACAAGTGCCTTAAGAGTATTATCATTGCCTCAGCATCATTTTCCTTGTGGTAGTATTATCAACATTGTTGTGATCCTTGAATGTGAGATCTTCCGATGACATTACTCTAAGTGTCGCGTACACAACTCTTACTCTATTGAATGATTTGAGTTTGTCCTGTAATCCATTACAGTCTTGATTTCCTCCATTCTTCCATAGCGGAGCAATTGAAACTTGTCCTCATTAAACATCATATTGTTGTCAGAGGTCCACTGGAAGACTTATATTCGCCTGAAGATTCGTTATGTCTTCCACGAACGCCACTCTCAGACATTCTGGTGTCATCAGCAGAGGATGTTACAGTGTTGTGATTTATGTCCTTGTCTGTGTAAGGAAGAGTACTGTGCCTTGAAGAGACCTTTTCATTGTGACAGCCTCCGACTTCACTCTATTTACTATTACTCTCTGGGTTCTATTTGTTAATATCCATATCCCTATGTTTCCAGTTATTTCTTTTGCACGTATTTAGTGTGCATCACATTGTAGTCGCATTTGTCGGACGCATTTGCGGAATCAGTGTACACAACATCAGCATTTAGCTTGTCTTCCAGAGCGTCCAGGACTGTATCGTAGTGATCTAGCAGATGTGAGAGGCAGGATCGACCTGTCTTAAACCCATACTATCCTGGGTTGTGCAAGTGTTGGGATTCCATGGGATCATTACTCTTGCTTCTTAGGACCCGCTCAAAGATGTGACATCTAGAAGACTTCGAAAGATAATCTAGAAACGGTTTAACCCCTAAAAATTGATAACATAAGTATATAAAAAATAATGTATGAGAATAAATAAAATTAAAAATAATTATGATACTAAAATCCCCAAAAATATAATTCAACCAAGAAATCACTTGCTTTCCGGAAGACCTCAAAATATTAATAAACTAGAAATCTAGAAGACATAATTATAGTTACATCTTCATTAGGCTTTAATAAAAAAAATCACCTGCATCCCAACCTGTGACTAGACGTGCCTTATGCCTGCTTTATCCACCAGGCTGTTGCTGCTTGCACCCCACAAGATCACCTAGCCATCACACTAACTGCTCCAGCTTCCTACACCAACTTGGCTTGATTTCCCCTTAATGATTTTTTTTAGAGATGGTGTTGGCTCTTAAAGTTCTTTATTAACGGTTAAAGAGTGTTAATGATTAAAGATTGTTAATACTAGAAGAGTGTTAATAGAAGAATGGTGGATACTGACAGTGTTCTCCCACAGGGCTCCTGGCTGTACTGTTTTACACTGTTTTCAAATATTTTCCCATTCATCTTCCTCTTTCACGTGTCAACATCCTTGCTGCCTGGAGACACATAATCTTACATGAGAAATGGTATAGTGATACCGACATGTGCAGTTCATGACATGTATCTGACACGTCTAACTTCATAATATTTTATGTATAATCTGAAACGCGATATATCTCGGTTGAATTCACGAGTGCTTTGAGGTGGTCCAGTATAGTTAAAAATGTTTAAAAACCTGGATGAGCAGTAAATGATCTCTGGGTTTGGGCAGATATTTTTGTTGTGGGTTTGGGGACCTTCCTAGTATGGGCCAGTAGGCCTGCTGCAGTGTTCCTCCTTGTGTTCTTACGTGCCTTGTCTTCTTCGGGTATATCACTTGCTGGGAAACAATTGTATTTAATAGTATATAAACGTTGTGACGGTTCTCATGCTGCATTCTGTCATTTTCTTGACCTTAGCTACAATTGTTTTATTGTGTCCTCTCAACTCAAGGTCGTCTCAAACATAAAACAAAATAAATAGCTATTATTTTTACGTGAGGGTTGTCTGAAGACGATTCTGGGGAGGTCAGCGTCCTCACGGCTGGGCTGGCTCGACACCAGCACGTCTGGTTGGTGGTCTGATCAACTAGGATGTTGGTGCTACCTCGTGCACGCTTTCCAGTGCAGACTCCACATCCCGGCTACTCTCAACTAACTTTAAGAACTTATCCAATTCCATCTTGAAGATAGAGGTATGTTGGTAATTCCTCTATGTATGAAGGGAGGGGCGTTGAAAGGTCTTGGTCCCTTTACACTGAGTGTTTTCTTCCTTACCGTACTGAGTGTGTCCCTGCTTTTCATTTCGGTTTATTTTGCATCGTCTCCCGTCTCTCTTCTCTTAGGGAGTGATTTTGGTGAGAAGATTTGGGACCAATCCCTCCAGAATTTTCCAGATGTAAATAGTGATGTAGCTTTCTCGCCTACATTCCAGGGAGTACGGTAGAAGGAGCTTCTGATGTTCACAATAATTTAGATTCTTGACTGAATTTATACGAGTAATGAAGGTTGTCTCTACATTCTTCAGTTCAGTGATTCTGCTTGCTTACAATTCAATACAGAGATATTATACAGAAAACGGTGGAAGATGAGGTTATCAGTCCCCCGGCCTTCAAGTCGTGATAGATCTAAAGCACAGACAGGAAGATAGACACTTCTATACTTGAGTTAGATAAGGTGTACCAATTGGAGACATTGTTAGAGGTGCGCTGGACCCGCTAGTGGAAGTACACCATACCCAAGTGTTGGCCCAGAGTTTAGCAAATAGTATGTGTTAGTTATCCTCTGTACCAAGATTCAGTAGTGTTCTGCCTCATAAAAGTTTCATTACATGTGTCTAGTTCAGCATCTTGTTTCTACTCTTTACCGTTAATATAATATTTCATTGGATAGACAACCAGTGACTAAGTGTATCATCACTGTCTTGGTAACTCCTGTTGTCTTCACATTTGTGATGATAATACTGTTGTGATCCTTGAATACAAAACTTGACATTATCACTCCTAGGTCTCTCACATTCCTCTTCCACTCTACTAAGTGGTTTTAGTTTACTTTATGTTCAGATCCATTTTTCAGTTCTACATTTTTTTACCATTTCGGAGTAACAGAAAATTTGTCTTCAATGAACATCATTATTTTCTGTGACCCATTGGAAGACCTGAAGATTTGCTGTCTCATCACTAGATATCACTCTTACACATAACTAAGTATCGTCTGCAAAGGATGATATAGTGGTATGATTTATACCTCTATTTATGCGGGATATAAGAATAAGAAAGAACTGGGGCAAGTACAGTGCCTTGAGGAAGAGATCAGCCTCTGCTTTACCTTTGTCTATTATTCGTTTCTTCCAGTTTGTTGGAAACTTAATAATTTGTCTGCTCTGCTTTTCATTTTTTCATGCATTTTATGAGCTGTTACACCATGATCACAATCGTCGAAGGTATTTGCTAAGTTTGTATACAGTACATCTGTATTTTGTCTTGCAGTGTATCCAAGGCCACGTACTAATGGTCCAGCAATTGCTAGAGGCAGGAGCAACCTTCTCTAAACCCAAGTTGTAATTGTGATTTTATGTATTTATTAATCTTGTTTCTTAAAACTCTTTTTCAAATGTTATGACAATGTGGGACGGCAGTGTTCTCGGTATATTGGTTTTTGAGGCTGCCAAGTTTGTGGAGAAGACCCGTAACTGTTGTTTTTACTGACCGTAGTTCAGTACTGACCGTAGTTCCCCTGTCTCCTGATATCATATGTATTTTTCCCCTGTAATCTACCTTGTCCATAATTACTCTCGCATTTGCTTTGTTTCGTAAGGTGAAGTCCAGGATCTTTCCTTAATTCATGGTACAACTTAACAAATCTTTGAGGACAATTGTGTTGTAGAGGTTTGAGCTGTGCTCAAATGATAACACAGTCTCTGGCACTGTTATCTTTGTGAAGCCTCCCTGTTACTGTGTCACATTTGTGAAGCCTCCTTGGCACTATCACATTTGTGAAGCTTCCGTGGCACTGTGTCACATTTGTGAAGCCACCCTGTTACACGCTTATTTGTGCTCGTCAGATCTAGCGGATAAATTCTTGGAAGTTTCTCCTACATATTTATTTTCACAGTCACCGCATATGATCATGTAGACACCGGAAGAAGATGTAGGTTGGCGTGTTATTGGCCGCTGTCTAGCAAATTCTTTGATGGGTGTGCGAGTTGAGGCTGTCATGTGGATGTTAACAGTCAGTGACTTACGTTTCTAGCTGTTCAGCTCCTGGAACCTCGGTCAGATGACCAAAAACTCCTACGGCGGGTCATCAGCTGACTAAGACCCGCGTCAGGAAACACTTGTCCTGTTTCCTGACGAACCTTACCTAACCTTGCATTTGTTTTGACTCACCTGTTAATATTTTTAGCCGAAAGACAGCTGCGCAATTAGTGCTGCGTCATTCAGGTATTTGTACATCAGGGAGGGTAAAACGATGTTTCCAGGGAGGGTAAAACGATGTTTCCAGGGAGGGTAAAACGATGTTTCCAGGGAGGGTAAAACGATGTTTCCAGGGAGGGTAAAACGATGTTTCCAGGGAGGGTAAAACGATGTTTCCAGGGAGGGTAAAACGATGTTTCCAGGGAGGGTAAAACGATGTTTCCAGGGAGGTTAAAACGATGTTTCCAGGGAGGGTAAAACGATGTTTCCAGGGAAGAACATCACTACTACCTGTGACAGAGGTGACTGCATCAGGGGTTACCTGGGGATTACCTGGAGAGGGTTTCGGGGGTCAACGCCCCCTCGGCTCGGTCTGAGACCAGACCCCGTGGATGGTATAAACTTTAGTAATTGAAACCGATAAATTGACATAAAAACATGTGAGTAAACTATGCAACATGTTTATTAGAACGTTTCAGTCCTGAGACCTTGATCAAGGTCCCAGGACTAAAACGTTCTAATAATGTCCTAGTATGACTTTCTTGAGTCCTTTGCCTTCTATACTTTTTTCCATGCTCTAGCACACTTGGCTTTGGCCTCTTTGCACCTCCAGGTAAACCATGGGCTCACTCATTCACGTGTTTTTTTAAACCCATCAGGGTAGGTATGTGGTTTATTTTCGTTTATTCTGTGACCTGCCTCCATTGTTTACTTTGTGATGAACCACACATTACGTTATTCACTGTTACGGGCACATGTACTGTTCAACTAACCTGTTGTTTCTGGCCGTAAAGATAGAATACCCACAAGAGAGCACTCAGTTAAGCAATAGATGAATGTTAAGGACAATAGCATACACCATAAATACAGCATGTGCTAATCAGCTGAAAGCAGGTGAGGGTCTCAACTCCAAGACGAATTTTAGTTACAAGATAAACTAGCTTAGAGCCAATCCCGCCCCCATCCCTCACTCTGAATGACTTACAATTGGTAGACATTTTTCAGTGTGGGCAGGAGCACCTTTCACCCACATAGTAAGCTACCAAACTTTAAACTGATAGATGGTATAAGGGATGTGTGTCGTTGCATGTGATATGTGGCTAATAAAAACGACGTACTATATTTTCCGGCATATAAGACGCACGACAAGTATCACTACGGTAAATCAGTAATCATATTCAAGGGTTTATTACCCTCTTACTTTGTGCTAAAGCGTAACCCAAAGCCAACCCTTGACCCTGACCTTGAGCATATAAAGCACAGGCTGATTTTCAAAGACTTTTGTTGGGAAAAATGACGCGCCTTATATGCCGGAAAATACGGTACCTAGTGCACAATACATTTACCCGGATTTCAATAAGTGAGGGTGACCCCCCCTTCACTAGTATGGTTTGTTTTCACAACACAGAACCTCTTCTAGGCAGTTGCTTGATGCACAGACCCGTAGAGGCATTGTAATTATTTCCTCTGATGCCTCTGACCTCACTTTACCTCCACTATAGAGTGGGCTTAACTGACCTCACTTTACCTCCACTATAGAGTGGGCTTAACTGACCTCACTTTACCTCCACTATAGAGTGGGCTTAACTGACCTCACTTTACCTCCACTATAGAGTGGGCTTAACTGACCTCACTTTACCTCCACTATAGAGTGGGCTTAACTGACCTCACTTTACCTCCACTATAGAGTGGGCTTAACTGACCTCACTTTACCTCCACTATAGAGTGGGCTTAACTGACCTCACTTTACCTCCACTATAGAGTGGGCTTAACTGACCTCACTTTACCTCCACTATAGAGTGGGCTTAACTGACCTCACTTTACCTCCACTATAGAGTGGGCTTAACTGACCTCACTTTACCTCCACTATAGAGTGGGCTTAACTGACCTCACTTTACCTCCACTATAGAGTGGGCTTAACTGACCTCACTTTACCTCCACTATAGAGTGGGCTTAACTGACCTCACTTTACCTCCACTATAGAGTGGGCTTAACTGACCTCACTTTACCTCCACTATAGAGTGGGCTTAACTGACCTCACTTTACCTCCACTACAGAGTGGGCTTAACTGACCTCACTTTACCTCCACTATAGAGTGGGCTTAACTGACCTCACTTTACCTCCACTATAGAGTGGGCTTAACTGACCTCACTTTACCTCCACTATAGAGTGGGCTTAACTGACCTCACTTTACCTCCACTATAGAGTGGGCTTAACTGACCTCACTTTACCTCCACTATAGAGTGGGCTTAACTGACCTCACTTTACCTCCACTATAGAGTGGGCTTAACTGACCTCACTTTACCTCCACTATAGAGTGGGCTTAACTGACCTCACTTTACCTCCACTACAGAGTGGGCTTAACTGACCTCACTTTACCTCCACTATAGAGTGGGCTTAACTGACCTCACTTTACCTCCACTATAGAGTGGGCTCAACTGACCTCACTTTACCTTTGCTTCATGGTTGGTCTGTGTGCCAGACGCTTGAGTTGTTTGTTGAAGTCGTCTACCAAGACACAACTACAGACAATACTGACATGGCACAGGTAAGTGGCAACACTGACATAGCGCAGACAAGCGGCGGCAACACTGACATAGCGCAGACAAGTGGCAACACTGACATAACGCAGACAAGTGGCATCCCTGACATAACGCAGACAAGTGGCAACACTGACATAGCGCAGACAAGTGGCAACACTGACATAGCACACCCATCTTCATCACACACTAAGAAAGGTCCACCTACAAACCTCTCCCACTAAGAAAGGTCCACCTACAAACCTCTCCCACTAAGAAAGGTCCACCTACAAACCTCTTCCACTAAGAGAAATCATCCAGAAACGACGTTAATAAGATCTTCAGTACAACTAAAGCATGCCGAAGTCTACTCGAGTTATCACAAACTTGCACAAAAGCTCATGACCTTTGCCAGCCCAGACATCTTGCACTCTCTGAAAAGTGGGATGCTCATCAGAGTTAAGGATGCTGACTAAGCTGATGCATGCATCTCCACACCGCTGACGGAATTTCCCTTGGCAGTGTACTGACACGGTAGCCTCAGGTCATGCCACAGGACCATTGTCATCCCTCACACGGTCATACAACACTTCACAGATTGTGCAGTGAATATCCAAATACAATTAGAACTGCTACACTTCCCAAACACCAAAGTCCCTTAACTCGATTGTTAGCGCACTCACCTCACTCAGAGGACAGTGGTTCAAACCCGTAAGACACCTGTTGTCCCTGTTCACCTATTAGTAATATATATATCTGGGTGTGGGTCGCATCCTGGAAACAAAATTGACCTAATTTGCGGGAAATGCTCAGCATAACAAGGGGCTTTCTATATAGTAGTATGTCATTGATGTCAGCTATGGTCTGTATACCTTGTACATGTACTTGTAGTAAATGAAGATTATTATTATTATTATTATTGTTATTATTTCAACAAACCTGCCGTATCCCACCGAGGCAGGGTGGCCACCGAGGCAGGGTGGCCCACCGAGGCGGGGTGGCCCACCGAGGCAGGGTGGCCACCGAGGCAGGGTGGCCCACCGAGGCGGGGTGGCCCACCGAGGCAGGGTGGCCACCGAGGCAGGGTGGCCCACCGAGGCAGGGTGGCCACCGAGGCAGGGTGGCCCACCGAGGCAGGGTGGCCCACCGAGGCAGGGTGGCCCACCGAGGCAGGGTGGCCACCGAGGCAGGATGGCCCAAAAAGAAAAACGAAAGTTTCTCTTTTTAACTTTAGTAATATATACAGGAGAAGGGGTTACTAGCCCCTTGCTCCCGGCATTTTAGTCGCCTCTTATGACACGCATGGCTTACGGAGGAAGAATTCTGTTCCACTTCCCCATGGAGATAAGAGGAAATAAACAAGAACAAGTAAGAAAATAGAAGAAACCCCAGAGGGGTGTGTGTATATATATCCATGTACATGAATGTGTAGTGTGACCTAAGTGTAAGTAGAAGTAACAAGACATACCTGAAACCTTGCATGTTGATGAGACAGAAAAAAAAGACACCAGCAATCCTACCATCATGTGAAACAATTACAGGCTTCAGTTTTACACTCACTTGGCAGGACGGTAGTACCTCCCTGGGTGGTTGCTGTTTACCCACCTACTACCACAGGACGGTAGTACCTCCCTGGGTGGTTGCTGTTTACCCACCTACTACCACAGGACGGTAGTACCTCCCTGGGCGGTTGCTGTTTACCCACCTACTACCACAGGACGGTAGTACCTCCCTGGGTGGTTGCTGTTTACCCACCTACTACCACAGGACAGTAGTACCTCCCTGGGTGGTTGCTGTCTACCAACCTACTACCACAGGACGGTAGTACCTCCCTGGGTGGCTGCTGTCTACCAACCTACTACCACAGGACGGTAGTACCTCCCTGGGTGGCTGCTGTCTACCAACCTACTACCACAGGACGGTAGTACCTCCCTGGGTGGCTGCTGTCTACCAACCTACTACCTAGGATTATTATTTCTTCCTTGCTCGTGCACGGAAACGGTACCTAGCTAATATCGCTAAACGCATTTGATTTCCTTGAGTTACCCTCCTCATTATACCAAGCAGGTCAGTGTTTATCAGTGAGGACACTCATAACATCATCACGACTATGTCATAAATGCTGGCAAAATATTTGCAATATTTTGCCAGTCATATGGCAGAATATTGCAGATCACTGGAAGAAAGTTCAGTCTGAGATGAGAAAGATTATAATGGCTCAACTTGCACCCGACCTTCTTAATTCGTTAACTGAAAAGACGAAGCACAGTGCCATGTTTTCTTTCGGCAAAATGAAATTTAGTGTTTAAAGGAAAAAGCTAATTTGTTATACCTGGAGTTTACCTGGAGAGAATTCCAGGGGTCAACGCCCCTGCGGCCCGGTCTGTGACCAGGCCTCATGTTGGACCAGAGCCTGATCAACCACGCTGTTACTGCTGGCCGCACGCAGTCCAACGTATGAACCACAGCCTAGCTGGTCAGGTACCGACTTTAGGTGCCTGTCCAGTGCCTGCTTGAAGACAGCCAGGGGTTTGTTGGTAATCCCCCTTATGTATGCTGGGAGGCAGTTGAACAATCTTGGGCCCCTGACACTTATTGTGTTGTCTCTCAACGTGCTAGTGGCACCCCTGCTTTTCATTGGGGGGATGTTACATCGCCTGCCGAGTCTTTTGCTTTCGTAGGGAGTGACTCTCGTGTGCAAGTTTGGTACTAATCCCTCGAGAATTTTCCAAGTGTATATAATAATGTATCTCTCCCGCCTGCGTTCTAGGGAGTACAGGTTTAGGAACTTCAAGCGTTCCCAGTAATTGAGGTGGTTTATCGCAGTTATGCGTGCCGTGAAGATTCTCTGTACATTTTCTAGGTCAGCAATTTCACCTGCCTTGAAAGGTGCAGTTAGTGTGCAGCAATATTCCAGCCTAGATAGAACAAGCTATCTGTAAAGTGTCAACATGGGCTTGGCATCCCTGGTTTTGAAGGTTCTCATTATCCATCCTGTCATTTTTCTAGCAGATGCAATTGCTACGGTGTTATGGTCCTTGAAGGTGAGATCCTCTGACATGATTACTCCCAGGTCTCTGACATTAGTTTTTCGCTCTATTGTGTGGTTGGAATTAGTTTTGTACTCCGATGAGATTTTAATTTCTTCACGTTTTCCATATCTGAGTAATTGAAATTTCTCATCATTGATCAAATCATAACCCAAGTCTGGAAGGGGAAAATATTTTGCAGCCGCCCGCTAGATGGCAGTGCGGGCGGCGACTCTCTGAAACAATCTCTCGTAATCTGAAACATCATAATCCCAATTTACCAAATAAATAATAATAATAATAATAATAATGTCTACATGCTAGTTGTAGCTAGCTGCTGGTACGTGTCTGACAGGTTAAGCCACCCACCAGGATGCCTGGTCAAGGCGTGGGCTTGGGAACGTTGACCCCTGGAACCATCACCAGCTAGACAACCTGCATAACTTCCTAAGCCATCTTAAATAAAAAAAAAATCTTTATCTGAAGCCCCACGAAGGAGCAGTCGAAGTCACCTGAAAATCTCTTGGTATTCCTCACATCTCATAGAAATTCTAAGAATCTAAGGACCTTACAGAATTCTCCTGAGAAGACAAACTCCAGCAACTGTCTTCAGTAGGTAGGTACTTCCAGCCTGTTATGGTGTGTAGTATAGTGTTAGTATACAATACCGACAGCTAATAATGTGATAGGTACTGTACTTGTCGGACACAGCAACATTGTGGTATCTTGGTACAGGGAAAGTCTTCTATAACTCCTATGCTAAATAGTTGTTTAGGAAAGGAGTTGCAGAAGACCCTGCTCACCTATGACCTCACCTCCAGCTGCTTCACCTTATCTCCAGCTGCTTCGCCTCACCTCTGCTCTAGTATATAAGGTCTGGCCGCATGTCTGTATTTTAGGCTTGAGGGACTGACCACCTCCTACCAGGGCTGAAGGACTGACCACCACCTACCAGGACTGAGGAACTCATCACTTAAAAACTACTTCTACCTTCTCCAATGTTGTATTTTCCTGTATACGAGTAGACAGATGTTGGACATATTCCCTCTTCATGTCATGGGTGCCAAACAGAAGCCTGGTTAAAGTGTCGTAATCTAACAACATTGATGCTTTTATAAACAATTGAAATGTTAAGTAAATCTTGCATACATTTACTTACAATCAGTGAACACTTTCGCCTTTGTGTTTCTAATGCTTTTTTTACCATCTTATTTCCTCTTCCATTTAGGCCATGACGGAGATATATGAATCCCCCAGAGCCTTTGAGAAACAAAGGAATTTCTGGCGCCTTCTCCAGCAAGTATCCCAAGCATATCTTTCAGACATCAAATTTATGAACCATTCTACCCATGGAACGTCTCAGACAGGCCAGTGACCCTCGCTCGAGTCTCCCTCTCTCCTGCTGTCGCAGTTGGTTTAAAAACTCCACACACGATTAAACTAACAGAGAATATGAAGAATTAGACACTTGTACAACATCTGGGTATCTTTACATGCAGACGTTTCGCCATTTAGTGACTTTATCAGTACAATACACGGACATAATCTGATGACTAGAAATGTATACAGAAGACAGTGGAAGAGGAGGTAATCAGTCCCTCAGCCTTGAAGCACGAACAGTGCACTAACAAACATCATGGTCACGAACAGTGCACTAACAAACATCATGACCACGAACAGTGCACTAACAAACATTATGACCACGAACAGTGCACTAAAAAACATCATGACCACGAACAGTGCACTAACAAACATCATGGTCACGAACAGTGCACTAACAAACATCATGACCACGTACAGTGCACTAACAAACATCATGACCACGAACAGTGCACTAACAAACATCATGCCACAACATGCACTAACAAGATCATGACCAGAACATGCCCAACAAACATCATGACCACGAACAGTGCACTAACAAACATCATGACCACGAACAGTGCACTAACAAACATCATGAAAGACAGTGCTAACAACATCATGACCACGAACAGTGCACTAACAAACATCATGACCACGAACAGTGCACTAACAAACATCATGACCACGAACAGTGCACTAACAAACATCATGACCACGAACAGTGCACTAACAAACATCATGACCACTACAGTGCACTAACAAATATCTAAAATTAACAAAACATATTCCTGGCTTCTCTTGCAGGAATACATGACTGACATTCACAGCGACCTGTCAACATTTGATATAATATGAAAAACGAGTTATAGAAAACAATATTAAAATGAACTAGTCACTTGGTGTGTACCACAAGTCATCCTCTGAATAATATTCTATACATAGTCAGTCCTTAATAAAACTATAATTCAAATGTGTATATATTATAAATAATCAGTGGAGGATCGTTTTAACTTGGTTATATTTTCTTAAAGGGGTGGACGGGTAAGCCAGTGGAAGGCCTCGGTCTGATGATCAAAAGCTCCAGCTGTGGGTCATCATATGACTAAGACCCGCGTCAGGAAACACTTGTCCTGTTTCCTGACAAAACTTACCTAAGCTTCTTCAGAGTCAGTGACAACCTTTGATATATACCTTTACCTTTGATGAGTTTCGAGAGTCTTACTACTCTCCTGGTTAACCAGGTTTTTGCTTTTGGAGGTCCGCTACCCTACATATCCATCACAGCCTGGTTGATCTGGTAGAACCTTACATTCGTAAGATTTAGTGTTTCTGGGCATTATTGAAGTGTTTGGAAAAGGACACTTGTGTACAGTACAGGACTAAGACGCGTGTGAAACAGCTGGGTATCTTTATTGTTGATCTGAAACGGGGCCAGGAGCTATGAATCGACCCTTGCAACCACAATTAGGTGAGTACAGTAGGCTTCTTCAGACAATTAAAGAGGTAGCAAGTAGCAAAGAAAAGATTATGTAATCAGTCCATCAACCTTGGATAAATAGTATTTGAGGGGGTCAGTCCCTCAGCCTGGAGAAGAGTTCAGCTCCATGGTCTGGAACAAGGTCAAGCTGAAGCATAAAAATGAGTCTTATTCAAGATACAGTTCAAGACGTTTATTAAAAAGAAACGTTTCGCCACAAATGGCTTCTTCAGTCCTAATCTACACTTGGTCGGTATCACCATACCATTTACAACCTTACTGTAGTAGGGTAAACAGAGAGAATATATATGGTGTGGAGACGTGAGGTGTGGAGCTGTGCCAGTGATGTCACCGGTAGTACTGTGTTTAGCTAAGTGATGACTTCCATGTTTGAAATTAGATAAGGTCAGTAGGTAGACTATACATGTGTTGTGGGACTGACCACCTCAGTCTTTTTCAACAAAGGTTGATGGACTGATTACATCATGTTTATCACCACACCTGCTGCCTCTGTATTTGACTGAAGAAACCCGCTCATTGACTAGTTTATGAGGACCGAAACGTCGTTATAAGATTCCTTCTGCTACGTACCTGGTTATTTGTGTATTGTTCCAGTCGCGGTATCAGTGTTGAAGTGAACAGTACAAGTGTTGTTGACGTCTCTCTGACAGACACTCGTGTGTGCACTGATTCCCGTGTTAAGGTTCTTGAAGTTTCACCAGTGTAAAACTTGTCACAGTTTCCACAAGGTAAAATCGAGACGCCGGCTGTGGCGTCTTTTGATACCATTTTCTCTTGAACTAAATCCTTTGGAGGCTATGATGACAACCCAAATATAGGAATATTGTAGTCTACGCTCCCCTGACCACTACGAACCATCAAACAATAGAGTTTGTCAGTGGAATAGACACACATCCTTTGCTTGTAGACAAATTATACATTCTTGCCTCTAAGCCTGCATGGTGTTGCGCATATTATATTCTGGAACATCTTGCTATGATATGATTGCTGTCAGAAATGGAAATCACGTATCGTTAAATCCGCAGACTAAAATTTTTCAACTAGGGAGAATTTTAAGAGGAAAAAGAGCCATTTGAAGTTTCAGTGGTACTTGTTTACACTAAATATGAATATTTGAAGTTTCAGTGGTAACTGATTACATTAAATATGAATATTTGAAGTTTCAGTGGTACTTGTTTACATTAAATATGAATATTTGAAGTTTCAGTGGTAACTGATTACATTAAATATGAATATTTGAAGTTTCAGTGGTACTTGTTTACATTAAATATGAATATTTGAAGTTTCAGTGGTAACTGATTACATTAAATAGGGATATTTGAAGTTTCAGTGGCACCTTATTTGAAGTTTCAGTGGTACCTGATTACATTAAAGAGGAATATTTGGAGTTATCACAACGTTAAGTCTTGGGCTCTTGCGTATATTACTGTAGCCTTATTTTAGAGTTGCGGCTCGTAACGCCAGTAATACCTATACTATCGTACCGCATCAAACTTCTATTTTTAATCCTTTTTTTTATCTCGTTTCAACAAAAAAATAAAAAAATCGCTTATAAATACATTGGAAACAACATACAACAGATTTTTCCTGTAATATATTTGTCAGCTGCAAATTATTTTAGCGTAACTTTGAAGAAGTCATACGTCTGGCAGTGAGTATCTGGGGGGACTGCAGCTCTGCAGCTCCAGTGGACGTGCCGCCTACCAATATATTTACAGAATGGTTACAAAAGGCAACAATTTTTATCATTATCTTTAATTTTAATCTAAATTTATTTGCTGAAAACAAAAATGTCGAATTGACAATCATTTTTAATTCATTGCTTTTAAAAATCAATTTATCCTCAGAAATTTTTCTTTGGGTAGAATACAAATATACACAATAATATAACTTAGTTTTTTGAAGAAAAGTTGGCTTTTATAGCAGCCTTCTCTAAATTTTTTCAACACAAATTAATTTCCTCAAACGATGACAAGATGTTATTATTTAGTTATATGGTCTCCAGGTACTGACTTACCTGGTTATATGGTCTCCAGGTACTGACTTACTTGGTTATATGGTCTCCAGGTACTGACTTACCTGGTTATATGGTCTCCAGGTACTGACTTACCTGGTTATATGGTCTCCAGGTACTGACTTACCTGGTTATATGGTCTCCAGGTACTGACTTACCTGGTTATATTGTCTCCAGGTACTGACTTACCCGGTTATATGGTCTCCAGGTACTGACTTACCTGGTTATATGGTCTCCAGGTACTGACTTACCTGGTTATATGGTCTCCAGGTACTGACTTACCTGTCATTACCTGGTTATATGGTCTCCAGGTACTGACTTACCTGTCATTACCTGGTTATATGGTCTCCAGGTACTGACTTACCTGTCATTACCTGCTTATATGGTCTCCAGGTACTGACTTACCTCTCATTACCTGGTTATATGGTCTCCAGGTACTGACTTACCTGTCATTACCTGCTTATATGGTCTCCAGGTACTGACTTACCTCTCATTCCTGGTTATATGTCTCAGGTACTGACTTACCTGTCATTACCTGTTATAGTCTCAGGTACTGACTTTCCTGTCATTACCTGCTTATAGAGTCTCAGGTATGACTTACCTCATTACCTGGTTATATGGTCTCCAGTACTGACTTACCTGTCATTACCTGCTTATATGGTCTCCAGGTACTGACTTACCTCTCATTACCTGGTTATATGGTCTCCAGGTACTGACTTACCTCTCATTACCTGGTTATATGGTCTCCAGGTACTGACTTACCTGTCATTACCTGCTTATATGGTCTCCAGGTACTGACTTACCTGTCATTACCTGCTTATATGGTCTCCAGGTACTGACTTACCTGTCATTACCTGCTTATATGGTCTCCAGGTACTGACTTACCTGTCATTACCTGCTTATATGGTCTCCAGGTACTGACTTACCTCTCATTACTTGCTGGATCGATACCTCCTCTTCCTCGGATTGAATCTGATTGTTTCCTATTCCCAACGAGTTTAGTGCTTCCCATAACAACAATAATAATAATAACAACAACAATAATAATAACTTAAGCTTAACTTGTGTTTTATGGTAATGTTTAATGAGAAATATTGAAATGTTGATGTTAAGAGCGGTGAATAGACAGAGTCTATCCACATATAAACAGGTGGATAAAGCTTAAAGCTTTATCCACCTGCTTAAAGCTTCTCAGAATGTCTATATTGAGTTATGTTGGCTAATGAAATTACGCATTGTTACGCTGTACGATGGAGAATTTTGGAAACGAATACCGTTGTTATTTGATATATTCTGGTCGTGTGTATTCCTCAGGGCAGTGTTGCAGCCGTAACACAAGGCATACTAGACTGTTGTGTTGCAGCCGTAACACAATGCATACTAGACTGTTGTGTTGCAGCCGTAACACAAGGCATACTAGACTGTTGTGTTGCAGCCGTAACACAAGGCATACTAGACTGTTGTGTTGCAGCCGTAACACAATGCATACTAGACTGTTGTGTTGCAGCCGTAACACAAGGCATACTAGACTGTTGTGTTGCCTGTTAGTAACTTGGCTTGTTGTGTGTTGGTGTGTTAGTGTTGCTGTTGTGTCTTAGTGTTGCTGTTGTGTCTTAGTGTTGCTGTTGTGTCTTAGTGTTGCTGTTGTGTCTTAGTGTTGCTGTTGTTTGATGTTGCTAGGCATATTGATGCTGCTTTTGTGTTTGGTCTAGTGTTTTTTCCGCTGATGTTGATAATGCTGGTGTTGCCACATGTGTTGCTGCTGCTGCTGCTGCTGCTGCTGCTGCTGCTACTGCTGCTGCTGCTGATGATGATGCTGCTGTTGCTGCTGCTGTTGTTGCTGCTACTGCTGCTACTGCTGATGATGCTGTTGCTGCTGCTGTTACTGCTGTTGTTGCTGCTACTGCTGCTGTTACTGCTGTTGTTTCTGCTACTGCTGCTGCTGCTGTTACTGCTGTTGTGGCTGCTACTGGTGTTACTGTTGTTGCTGCTACTGCTGCTGCTAATGCTGGTGCTGTTACTTCTGCTGTTGCTGCTAATGCTGGTGCTGCTGTTACTTTTTTTGTTGCTGTTATTGCTGGTGTTGCTGTTACTACTGCTGCTGTTATTGCTGCTGCTGTTATTGCTGGTGCTGCTGTTACTGCTGGTGCTGCTGTTATTGCTGGTGCTGTTGTTACTGCTGTTGTTGCTGCTGCTGCTGTTGTTGCTGCTGTTATTGCTGGTGCTGCTGTTGTTGCTGCTGCTGTTGTTGCTGCTGCTGTTATTGCTGCTGCTGTTGTTGCTGCTGCTGCTGTTATTGCTGGTGCTGCTGTTGTTGCTGCTGCTGTTATTGCTGGTTCTGCTGCCACCGTTGTTTCTGATGAAGTTAAAATTGCTGCTGCTCTTAATACTGTTACTCCGCTGTTGCTGTCAATATTGCTGCTGCTGTCTCCCTGGAAGGTTGCTGTCTACCTGGATGGTTGCTGTCTACCTGGATGGTTGCTGTCTCCCTGGATGGTTGCTGTCTACCTGGATGGTTGCTGTCTCCCTGGATGGTTGCTGTCTCCCTGGATGGTTGCTGTCTACCTGGATGGTTGCTGTCTACCTGGATGGTTGCTGTCTACCTGGATGGTTGCTGTCTCCCTGGATGGTTGCTGTCTCCCTGGATGGTTGCTGTCTCCCTGGATGGTTGCTGTCTCCCTGGATGGTTGCTGTCTCCTGGATGGTTGCTGTCTCCTGGATGGTTGCTGTCTCCTGGATGGTTGCTGTCTCCTGGATGATTGCTGTCTACTTGGATGGTTGCTGTCTCTTGGATGGTTGCTGTCTACCTGGATAGGTTGCTGTCTACCTGGATGGTTGCTGTCTACCTGGATGGTTGCTGTCTACCTGGATGGTTGCTGTCTACCTGGATGGTTGCTGTCTCCCTGGATGGTTGAAGTCTACCTGGATGGTTGCTGTCTCCCTGGATGGTTGCTGTCTCCCTGGATGGTTGCTGTCTCCCTGGATGGTTGCTGTCTCCCTGGATGGTTGCTGTCTACTTGGATGGTTGCTGTCTACCTGGATGGTTGCTGTCTACCTGGATGGTTGCTGTCTACCTGGATGGTTGCTGTCTACCTGGATGGTTGCTGTCTACCTGGATGGTTGCTGTCTCCCTGGATGGTTGCTGTCTCCCTGGATGGTTGATGTCTCCCTGGATGGTTGATGTCTACCTATATGGTTGCTGTCTCCCTGGATGGTTGCTGTCTCCCTGGATGGTTGCTGTCTACCTGGATGGTTGCTGTCTCCCTGGATGGTTGCTGTCTACCTGGATGGTTGCTGTCTACCTGGATGGTTGCTGTCTCCCTGGATGGTTGCTGTCTACCTGGATGGTTGCTGTCTCCCTGGATGGTTGTTGTCTCCCTGGATGGTTGCTGTCTCCCTGGATAGTTGCTGTCTCTCTACATGGTTGCTGTCTAACTGGATGGTTACTGTCTACCTGGATGATTGTTGTCTACCTGGATGGTTGCTGTCGCCCTGTATGGTTGCTGTTTACCTGGATGGTTTCTGTCTCCCTGGATGGTTGCTGTCTCCCTGGATGGTTGCTGTCTCCCTGGATGGTTGCTGTCTCCCTGGAGGGTTGCTGTCTCCCTGGATGGTTGCTGTCTACCGGGATGGTTGCTGTCTACCGGGATGGTTACTGTCTACCGGGATGGTTGTTGTATACCTGGATGGTTGCTGTCTCCCTGGATGGTTGCTGTCTCATTGCATTGTTGCTGTCTCCTTGCATTGTTGCTGTCTCCTTGCATTGTTGCTGTCTCCTTGCATTGTTGCTGTCTCCTTGCATTGTTGCTGTCTACCTGGATGGTTGCTGTCTACCTGGATGGTTGCTGTCTCCCTGGATGGTTGCTGTCTACCTGGATGGTTGCTGTCTACCTGGATGGTTGCTGTCTCCCTGGATGGTTGCTGTCTCCCTGGATGGTTGCTGTCTCCCTGGATGGTTGCTGTCTCCCTGGATGGTTGCTGTCTCCCTGGATGGTTGCTGTCTACCTGGATGGTTGCTGTCTCCCTGGATGATTGCTGTCTCCCTGGATGGTTGCTGTCTCCCTGGATGATTGCTGTCTCCCTGGATGATTGCTGTCTCCCTGGATGGCTGCTGTCTACCTGGATGGTTGATGTCTCCCTGGATGGTTGTTGTCTCCCTGGATGGTTGTTGTCTCCCTGGATGGTTGTTGTCTCCCTGGATGGTTGTTGTCTCCCTGGATGGTTGCTGTCTACCTGGATGGTTTCTGTCTACCTGGATGGTTGCTGTCTCCCTGGATGGTTGCTGTCTCCCTAGATGGTTGCTGTCTCCCTAGATAGTTGTTGTCTCTCTGGATGGTTGCTGTCTCCCTGGATGGTTGCTGTCTCTCTAGATGGTTGCTGTCTCTAGATGGTTGCTGTCTACCTGGATGGTTACTGTCTACCTGGATGGTTGCTGTCTACCTGGATGGTTGCTGTCTACCTGGATGGTTGCTGTCTCCCTTCATGGTTGCTGTCTACCTGGATGGTTGCTGTCTCCCTGGATGGTTGCTGTCTACCTGGATGGTTGCTGTCTACCTGGATGGTTGCTGTCTACCTGGATGGTTCATGTCTCCCTGGATGGTTGCTGTCTACATGGATGGTTGCTGTCTCCCTTCATGGTTGCTGTCTACCTGGATGGTTGCTGGCTCCCTGGATAGTTACTGTCTACCTGGATGGTTATTGTCTATCTGGATGACGTCTTCATTGATGTCTTGATTGGGTATATACCTGGAGTCTACCTGGAGTGTTTCGAGGGTCAGCGCCCCTGCGGCCTGGTCCCAGACCATTTCTACCAGTGAATGACCTGATCAATCAGGCTGTTAGTGCTACTTGCAAGAAATCTAACGTATGCACCACAGCCCGGCTGATCAGGAACTGACATGAGGAACTTACCAGGTCCTCTCTTATGTATGAAGGGTAGTGAGACACAGAAATGCAGTCTAATGCGATCCTTTATTGGCAACGTTTTGCTCTTGTGGAAGCTTGCTGTGTGGGCGAAATGTCAATGAAGGATCTTATTACTTTGCATTTGTGTTTCTGTTTCCATCGATTCGGTATTTTATATTATTTCTGTTAATGAAGGAAGGGCATTGAAAAGTCTTGGTCCCTTCACACTTAATATACTTATTGCACCTCTGCTTTTCGCTGTGTGTCCAGAAGTAGGACCAGTCTCCTTAGAATTTCCCATACGTATATTATAATTTACATTTCTCGCCTTCGTTCCAGGGAGTACAGATCGAGGGACCTCAGACGTTCCCAGTAATTTAGATACTTAACTGAATCTATGCGAGTAGTGAAGGGTCTCTGCACATTCTACAGGTCTGCAATTTCTCCTGCCTTGAACGGAGCTGTTAGAGTACAACAGAGGGAACAAGTGACTTGAAGAGTGTCATCGGTTTGACATCTCTTGTTTTGTAGGTTCTAGTTATCCAGCCTAATTTTTCTTGTGGTTGTCATAGTGACACTTGTGATCCTTGATGTTAAAAAATGGTATAAAATACCGACTAAGTTGATGAGCAAGACACTTGTGCAATGGTTGGGTTTTGCGTAAGCGAAACGTTTCAACAGTAAAGATACCCAACTGTTGCACTTGTCTTACACAGTCATGAAGAAGACTTTTCCTGACATGATCACTCCCAGGTCTCTCACATTAGTCTTACGCTCTTTTTTTATACAAATCAATTTCACAGGTTAAGAGCTGTTACCCTACCTCAACTCATTTCGAAGTCCAGCACTAAGGTATACCCCCTCAGGATGCCACCCACACCAGTCCACTAATACCCAGGTACCTACTTACTACTAGGTGAACAGGGTTTCATTGAACAACATATTGGAAAGGAAGACACCCGTAGCAGATGACCCTTTTAATACAACGTTTCGCCCAAGGCTGTACGAATTCACAGCTTTTAAGGCAAGAAAGCACCCTGAGGACAGACTTGGAGAAAGACAGGTCACGTATGAGGTCATGGAGGAAGGCAGGTCATATACGAGGTCATGGAGGAAGGCAGGTCATGTATAAGGTCATGGAGGAAGGCAGGTCATGTATAAGGTCATGAAGGAAGGCAAATCACATGTGCAGTCATGGATGGCAGGTCACATAGATCATGGAGGACGGCAGGTCGCATACGAGGTCAGGAGCTCATTCCAGTGTACCTAATAAAGCTCAGCTTTGAGCGAAATGTTGCATTAAAAGGATATTCTGATACCCGTTTCTTCATTTCCACTTGTCAATTTTTTGCCTTTGTCTGCTGAACATTGAATTTCCAGAGGCCTACTGGAAGACGGCCTACTGGAAGACTTTGTTTATATCAACTTGGATGTTTGCTGTGTCATTAATGAATGCTACTCTTATGGAGAGTCCACTGGTTAAGCCTTGGTATTAGATACCGACAAACTAGTTTAGAAAGATACATGAGGAAACACTAGGAAAAATATGTCCTAGTGATTGTTTACTAAGATTCCAGTACCGTCTGCAAAGGATGATACAGTGCTAGTTTATTGTGGCTAGTTTATTGTGGCTAGTTTATTGTGCATCCCATATCCATCCTGTGGAGGGTAACGCAAGAGCATATGTATATCCATATGCTCTTGTGCTACCGTCCACAGGATGGATATGGAGTGAACAATAAACTAGCCACTTCAGTGGCAAAATCTAAAATCTGATACAGTGTTATGATTTATGTTTCTATGTTGGATATAAAAATGATAACAGGGGCCAGTAGTGTGTCTGGAGTAACAGAGGTTTTCACTATAACAGCTTCTGATTTCACTGTCCACTATTATTGCACTTTGGGTTCTGTTTGTTGGAAAATTAAATATCCATCTGCCCACTTTGCCATTTATTCCTTTTGCAGGCATTTTGTAAATTATTATACCATGATCGCATCCTCCTTTATAAAATATTAAAAAATTTTTTTTTTTTTTTTAGTTCGTGATGATGGTATTCCAGGAGTCAGGGCCTGGGGCAGAGTGCATATTCTTGATGGTATTCCAGGAGTCAGGGCCTGGGGCAGAGTGCATGTTCTTGATGATGGTATTCCAGGAGTCAGGGCCTGGGGCAGAGTGCATGTTCTTGATTATGGTATTCCAGGAGTCAGGGCCTGGGGCAGAGTGCATGAACATACAATCAATGTTTTTTTCAGAGTCTAGAGAGGCTGCAGTTATGTCAGATATGGAGACGTCGGCAGAGTTTTGAAACTCATCCATGGAAACCCATTTAGACTGACAGCCGCTAAGACTGATTAATGACCTACTGAACACTGTGTCAGCTTGGGAATTTAGTGACCTTTAAACAAGGGACGGATACGAGATTCTTTTGTTTTTTGGTATAAATCTTGATAATAGATACCGACGAGTTAGAAAAATAGATAAGCAAACACTACGACATATTTAGTAGAAGACGTTTCGGTCCTGGGACCTTGATCACTTCCGCCTATATATACTGTCTAACCTGTGTATGTTAGAAGTGATCAAGGTGTCAGGACCGAAACGTCTTCTAATAAATATGTCTTAGTGTTTGCTTACGTGTTTTTCTAAACCATTTTTCTCCTGAATTTTGCATACGAGGAAAAATTATTTGAGATTTCTTTCAGTCTCATGAATGGATTTATGTTCTCCCCCTCTCTCTCTCTCTCTCTCTCTCTCTCTCTCTCTCTCTCTCTCTCTCTTGGCTCTTGTGTGACGCATTAGTCTCGAGTTCAGTGTTTTCCATTTTCCTTGTCAATGTTTCTTTGTGTTGTTCGGAAAGTCTGCAGCCACTGGGAACTTGTGTCATTCTCAGTCTTCGTTCGTAGAGGGAACACCGCCCCCTTTCTCTCTAGCTTGAGTTTTTTTAAATGGTACGTGTCTAGAACATTCGTCTAGCTCTAAGCTCATCCTCTCTAGATTCTGGCTCAAATCCATTTCATACTTTATTTTCTTCTTATTACAATAAAGTCGTGATTTATTTAAGCTCAGTTAACGCTTGTTCTATCTAGGCTGGAATATTGCTGCACACTAACTGCACCTTTCAAGGCAGGTGAAATTGCTGAACTAGTAAATGTGCAGAGAACCTTCACGGCACGCATAACTGCGATAAACCACCTCAATTACTGGGAACGCTTGAAGTTCCTAATCCTGTACTCCCTAGAACGCAGGCGGGAGAGATACATTATTATATACACTTGGAAAATCCTAGAGGGATTAGTACCAAACTTGCACACGAGAGTCACTCCCTACGAAAGCAAAAGACTCGGCAGACGATGTAACATCCCCCCAATGAAAAGCAGGGGTGCCACTAGCACGTTGAGAGACAACACAATAAGTGTCAGGGGCCCAAGACTGTTCAACTGCCTCCCAGCATACTTAAGGGGAATTACCAATAGACCCATGGCTGTTTTCAAGCAGGCACTGGACAGGCACCTAAAGTCAGTGCCTGACCAGCCGGGCTGTGGTTCGTACGTCGGCCTGCGTGCGACCAGCACTAACAGCCTGGTCACAGACCGGGCCGCGGGGGCGTTGACCCCCGGAACTCTCTCCAGGTAAACTCCAGGTAGCGTTTTTGTTGTTTAAAATTGTATTAAATACATACCAATAATTGGTTGAGTATTCAGGTCCGAATCTGAACGAGGTTGTGAGGGTATAATTGAGGTGTATAAATGGAAAATGAATAAAGGGGATGTAAATAACGTGCTAAAAAAATATCTAACCAAGACAGGACTCGCAGTAATGGGTTCATTACACAAATAACCCGCACATAGAAGAGAGGAGCTTACCACGACGTTTCGGTCCGACTTGGACCATTTACAAAGTCACACTAACAAAAAGAATGAATTAATGAATGAATAAGTTCAGGTAAGATCCTAATGGGATGAGCGGGGAAGACGGTACAGACGAAGAATAGGCTGAGGGACTGATTACCTCAAACTCCTTTCCTTGCACCGTTCTTCTTCGTATTGGACTGATGAAGCCACTGTGTGGCGAAACGTTTCTTCAGTAAACATCCCACATGTTGCATAAGTGTCATTCTTCAACTTAATGGGCCAGTAGGCCTGCAGTAGTGCTCCTTCTTATGTTCTTGTGAATTAGTTATTTTTGAAAGTAAAATGCTCCATCAGAGATCCTCCTCCTTCGCCCGAAATGCATTCCATACTAGTGGCTTTCTTTAGTTTTTATTATATGTAAACTTTATTATTTTTGGTTGAAAATAAGATAAAATAGCGACAAGTTGATGTTTAAGACATGTACAACAGTTGGGTATTTTTATTGATGAAACGTTTCGCCCACACAGTAGACTTCTTCAGTCAAATATAAAGGGGGCAGTGGTAATGAAATAAAGATGATGTAATCAGTCCATCAACCTTAGAGAAAAAGTATTTGAGGTGGTCAGTCCCTCAGCTCCATGGAGCTGAACTCTTCTTCAGGCTGAGGGACTGACCACCTCCAAGGTTGATGGACTGATTACAGCATCTTCATTCCATTGCTACTGCTCCCTCTTGTACTTGACTGAAGAAGCCTACTGTATAGGCTTCTGTGTCTTAATCTAACACATTATTTTTGTACCACAAAGAAATAAAAATTTGTATTTGTTACTGTAATGTCAAGTATATTCCATTCCAATATATCGAGTCATCGTAAGTAAACACATCTAAAACAACTGGATATCTGAGCGTTGTTGGTGTAGACTGATGGCGTGTACAGCCGGGTAAAACAGCAGGCTGTGTACCACTCTGTCATGACAGCTGCGTCACGATGATAGTAATGACAAGTGCGGCAGGATGATAGTAATGACAGCTGCGGCAGGATGATAGTAATCAGTGTTGAGGTAGCACAATGTAGCCAGTACGTGCTACCAAGCCACGTTACACCAGCGGGTTACTTGAAGGTTACCTGGTTTAGGGGTCATTGCCCCCCTGCTGCCCGGTCCTAGACCAGGCCTCGGTCCCAGACGAGGCCACAGTCTAAGACCAGACCAGGCCTCGGTCTCAGACAGGCCTCCTGGTCGAGAGCTGATCAACCAGTGGAAATAAAGATAAATGGTAGTGGTACAGATAAGAAGTAAATGGAAATTTGATTCAGAACACGTTCGTCTGGACAACATCCGCTCACGCTAAAACTTTGTATTCAATAAGTCTATAAATACTTATTGTGGGTCTTCATCAAGTCTTAAACAACCAGGCTGTTGATGTTAGCCGTACGCAGAGCACCCTAGGCACCACAGCCTAGCTAATCAGGAACTGTCTTCAGAAACTTACTCAGTTCTTCCTTGAAGAAAGCCAGGGAGTTGTGGATAATCCCCCTCCCCTTGTGTATGAAGGGGAAACATTAAGGAGCCTTCTAATGTACAGGAGGGCCCAACTTTCTTCATTTATTCAGACTTCTACAATAAATTCAGTTACTCACTATAAGCTAAAAACGAAAATGCATTTTTTAGGCCTATCTCCATTACTCACTTAATATATGATAGTGTAAACAAGTTATCAGGCTTTTTTATGCCTTTAAAAAATGAAAAAAAGCTATATTTCACTTTACAGTGATTTTCTGTTTACAGCAGTAGCCCGGAACCCCACTTGCTGTATAAGCGGTGCCCAGGAACCTCACTTGCTGTATAAGCGGTGCCCAGGAACCTCACTTGCTGTATAAGCGGTGCCCAGGAACCTCACTTGCTGTATAAGCGGTGCCCAGGAACCTCACTTGCTGTATAAGCGGTGCCCAGGAACCTCACTTGCTGTATAAGCGGTGCCCAGGAACCTCACTTGCTGTATAAGCGGTGCCCAGGAACCTCACTTGCTGTATAAGCGGTGCCCAGGAACCTCACTTGCTGTATAAGCGGTGCCCAGGAACCTCACTTGCTGTATAAGCGGTGCCCAGGAACCTCACTTGCTGTATAAGCGGTGCCCAGGAACCTCACTTGCTGTATAAGCGGTGCCCAGGAACCTCACTTGCTGTATAAGCGGTGTCCAGGAACCTCACTTGCTGTATAAGCGGTGCCCAGGAACCTCACTTGCTGTATAAGCGGTGCCCAGGAACCTCACTTGCTGTATAAGCGGTGCCCAGGAACCTCACTTGCTGTATAAGCGGTGCCCAGGAACCTCACTTGCTGTATAAGCGGTGCCCAGGAACCTCACTTGCTGTATATGCGGTGCCCAGGAACCCCACTTGCTGTATAAGCGGTGCCCAGGAACCCCATTTGCTGTATAAGCGGGACCCAGGAACCTCACTTGCTGTACAAGCGGTGCCCAGGAACCTCACTTGCTGTACAAGCGGTGCCCAGGAACCTCACTTGCTGTATAAGCGGTGCCCAGGAACCTCACTTGCTGTATAAGCGTGCCCAGGAACCCCATTGCTGTATAAGCGGACCCAGGAACCTCACTTGCTGTACAAGCGGTGCCCAGGAACCTCACTTGCTGTACAAGCGGTGCCCAGGAACCTCACTTGCTGTATAAGCGGTGCCCAGGAACCTCACTTGCTGTATAAGCGATGCCCAGGAACCTCACTTGCTGTATAAGCGATGCCCAGGAACCTCACTTGCTGTATAAGCGATGCCCAGGAACCTCACTTGCTGTATAAGCGATGCCCAGGAACCTCACTTGCTGATAGCGGTGCCCAGGAACCTCACTTGCTGTATAAGCGGTGCCCAGGAACCTCACTTGCTGTATAAGCGGTGCCAGGAACCTCACTTGCTGTATAAGCGGTGCCCAGGAACCTCACTTGCTTATAAGCGTGCCAGGAACCTCACTTGCTTATAAGCGTGCCAGGAACCTCACTTGCTTATAAGCGTGCCAGGAACCTCACTTGCTTATAAGCGTGCCAGGAACCTCACTTGCTTATAAGCGGTGCCCAGGAACCTCACTTGCTTATAAGCGTGCCCAGGAACCTCACTTGCTTATAAGCGGGCCCAGAACCTCACTTGCTTATAAGCGGGCCCAGGAACCTCACTTGCTATAAGCGTGCCCAGGAACCCACTTGCTGTATAAGCGGTGCCCAGGAACCTCACTTGCTGATAAGCGGTGCCCAGGAACCTCACTTGCTGATAAGCGTGCCCAGGAACCTCCTTGCTGTATAAGCGATGCCCAGAACCTCACTTGCGTATAAGCGACCCAGGAACCTCACTTGCTGATAAGGTGCCAGGAACCTCACTTGCTGTATAAGCGATGCCCAGGAACCTCACTTGTGTATAAGCGGTGCCAGGAACCTCACTTGCTGTATAAGCGGTGCCCAGGAACCTCACTTGCTGATAAGCGTGCCCAGGAACCTCACTTGCTGTATAAGCGGTGCCCAGGAACCTCACTTGCTGTATAAGCGTGCCAGGAACCTCACTTGCTGCATAAGCGATGCCCAGGAACCTCACTTGCTGTATAAGCGGTGCCCAGGAACCTCACTTGCTGTATAAGCGTGCCCAGGAACCTCACTTGCTGATAAGCGGTGCCCAGGAACCTCACTTGCTGTATAAGCGGTGCCCAGGAACCTCACTTGCTGTATAAGCGGTGCCCAGGAACCTCACTTGCTGCATAACAGGTGCCCAGGAACCTCACTTGCTGTATAAGCGGTGCCCAGGAACCTCACTTGCTGTATAAGCGGTGCCCAGGAACCTCACTTGCTGTATAAGCGGTGCCCAGGAACCTCACTTGCTGTATAAGCGTGCCCAGGAACCTCACTTGCTGTATAAGCAGTGCCCAGGAACCTCACTTGCTGTATAAGCGGTGCCCAGGAACCTCACTTGCTGTATAAGCGGTGCCCAGGAACCTCACTTGCTGTATAAGCGGGGCCCAGGAACCTCACTTGCTGTATAAGCGGGGCCCAGGAATCTCACCTGCTGTATAAGCGGGCCCAGGAACCTCACTTGCTGTATAAGCGGTGCCCAGGAACCTCACTTGCTGTATAAGCGGGGCCCAGGAACCTCACTTGCTGTATAAGCGGGCCCAGGAACCTCACTTGCTGTATAAGCGGTGCCCAGGAACCTCACTTGCTGTATAAGCGGGGCCCAGGAATCTCACCTGCTGTATAAGCGGGCCCAGGAACCTCACTTGCTGTATAAGCGAGCCCAGGAACCTCACTTGCTGTATAAGCGTGCCCAGGAACCTCACTTTTTTTTTTTTTTTTTTTTTTTCCCCCCCCCCCCCCCCCCCCCCCCCCCCCACTTGCTTATAAGCGTGCCCAGGAACCTCACTTGCTGATAAGCGGTGCCCAGGAACCTCACTTGCTGTATAAGCGGTGCCAGGAACCTCACTTGCTGTATAAGCGGTGCCCAGGAACCTCACTTGCTGTATAAGCGGTGCCCAGGAACCTCACTTGCTGTATAAGCGGTGTTCCCAGGAACCTCACTTGCTGTATAAGCGGGGCTAAGGAATCTCACCTGCTGTATAAGTGAGCCCAGGAACCTCACTTGCTGTATAAGCGGTGCCCAGGAACCTCACTTGCTGTATAAGCGGGGCCCAGGAACCTCACTTGCTGTATAAGCGGTGCCCAGGAACCTCACTTGCTGTATAAGCGGTGCCCAGGAACCTCACTTGCTGTATAAGCGGTGCCCAGGAACCTCACTTGCTGATAAGCGGTGCCCAGGAACCTCACTTGCTGTATAAGCGGTGCCCAGGAACCTCACTTGCTGTATAAGCGGTGCCCAGGAACCTCACTTGCTGTATAAGCGGTGCCCAGGAACCTCACTTGCTGTATAAGCGTGCCCAGGAACCCCACTTGCTGTAAAGCGGTGCCCAGGAACCTCACTTGCTGTAAAGCGGTGCCCAGGAACCTCACTTGCTGTATAAGCGGTGCCCAGGAACCTCACTTGCTGTATAAGCGGTGCCAGAACCTCACTTGCTGTATAAGGTGCCCAGGAACCTCACTTGCTGTATAAGCGATGCCCAGGAACCTCACTTGCTGTATAAGCGATGCCCAGGAACCTCACTTGCTGTATAAGCGATGCCCAGGAACCTCACTTGCTGTATAAGCGATGCCCAGGAACCTCACTTGCTGTTAGGTGCCCAGAACACTGCTGTATGGGGCCCAGGAACCTCACTTGCTGTATAAGGTGCCCAGGAACCTCACTTGCTGTATAAGCGATGCCCAGGAACCTCACTTGCTGTATAAGCGATGCCCAGGAACCTCACTTGCTGTATAAGCGGTGCCCAGGAACCTCACTTGCTGTATGGCAAAACTTGTGATGCCCAGGAACCTCACTTGCTGTATAAGCGGTGCCCAGGAACCTCACTTGCTGTATAAGCGGTGCCCAGGAACCTCACTTGCTGTATAGCGGTGCCCAGGAACCTCACTTGCTGTATAAGCGATGCCCAGGAACCTCACTTTTTTTTTTTTTTTTTTTTTTTTTTTTTTTTTTTTTTTTTTTTGGGGGGGGGGGGGGGGGGGGGGGGGGGGGGGGGGGGGGGGGGGGGCCCAGGAACCTCACTTGCTGTATAAGCGTGCCCAGGAACCTCACTTGCTGTATAAGCGTGCCCAGGAACCTCACTTGCTGTATAAGCGTGCCCAGGAACCTCACTTGCTGTATAAGCGGTGCCCAGGAACCTCACTTGCTGTATAAGCGTGCCCAGGAACCCCCCCCCCCCCCCCCCCCCCCCCCCCCCCCCCCCGGGGGGGGGGGGGGGGGGGGGGGGGGGGGGTGTATAAGCGGTGCCCAGGAACCTCACTTGCTGTATAAGCGGTGCCCAGGAACCTCACTTGCTGTATAAGCGGTGCCCAGGAACCTCACTTGCTGTATAAGCGGGGCCCAGGAACCTCACCTGCTGTATAAGCGGTGCCCAGGAACCTCACTTGCTGTATAAGCGGTGCCCAGGAACCTCACCTGCTGTATAAGCGGGGCCCAGGAACCTCACCTGCTGTATAAGCGGGGCCCAGGAACCTCACCTGCTGTATAAGCGGGGCCCAGGAACCTCACCTGCTGTATAAGCGGGGCCCAGGAACCTCACCTGCTGTATAAGCGGTGCCCAGGAACCTCACCTGCTGTATAAGCGGGGCCCAGGAACCTCACCTGCTGTATAAGCGGGGCTCTCCTGTACTTGTGCTAGATTTTAGTATTGACTAGAAATCCGATATTGAGAACAGTAAATTCAGTTTCATTATAACTCAACTCACGAAATCGTAATAACACGATTGCAAACGAACGACGGTACGGGGGTGGGGTTAGAACTCATGGAGAGGTTCGTTAAACTCCAGGCCAGATAAAATGGCATTTTTGTACGTAAACTGCTGGTTATTGCTGGTTCCTTTACACTTGTTGAATTATCTCTCAGTGTACTCGCTGAACCTCTTTTATTTGGAGTCTTTTGTACCGTTTTACCACCTACAGAGTCTTTAGTCGTCAGATTTTTATCAGTCCTTCAGTTTCTAATCTAGGTGTCAACCTGAATATATATATGCATCAATAACTACACTGCAATAGCCAGGGGTCGAACCCATGATGCTTTGGCCCGCCTCATGGTGAGCGAAAACACATGACGCTCTAGTCCACTGAACCACACAATCCTTAAGAGTAGCATCCAGTAGGACTGAATGTTGTACCCGCTACCCAAGAACATACGGTGGTGTGGACATATATATGCAAAACAACAAATTCCAAGCGCTTTCGTGACTACTCACATAAGATAGATCCTTGATAGTGTGAGTAGTCACGAAAGAGCTTGGAATTTCGCTATTTTTTCATAGTAGTTGTTTGGCATATTGTGATATCCCCTGTTCACTGTTTTTTTTTGCACACACACACACACACACACACACACACATTATATATATATATGTCGTGCCGATTAGGTAAAACTGGTCAATTAGCAAGAACTCATCTAAAATTAAGTCCTTTCTAAAATTTTCTCTTATATGTTTAAAGATATATTTTTTTCATTTATGTTAATGTAAGAATTTATAATTTTGTACCAAGAGAAACTTTGAAAACCTACCTAACCTTATTACAACAAGCGCAATTTAATTTAGCCTAACCCAACTAAATATATTTTAGATACGTTAACATTAATTTAATAATAAACAAACACAATGAAATATATTTTTTTCGTTATGTTCAGAATGATTTTGGCGAAATTATTGCATACACAAATTTTCACTTGTCTTATATGGCAAGGTGAGCGTTGCTATTTAAGCCAAAATCGCAAGTTTTACCTAATCGGCACGACATATATATATTTTTTTTATATATATATATAATATATATATATATATATATATATATATATATATATATATATATATATATAAATAAATTCACCATGCAGAAACATGAGGAGGTATATACAGAGAAAGATCGCAATCACCAGGATTCGAAACCACGTCAGGGAAGTCTGGCAAAGTTCCCCAAGTGACGCTCTAGACCATTCGGACACAGAGGCCTCAAAAGCTAGACAGCCTGATTACAAGTCATGTTTCTTCCCAACCCGGACACATCAGTGAGCCTCAAGCATGGGTTCAAGCTATTTCATTCTCCTCCTGCATGTTCTGACCCCACGAGCCATTTTTATATCGATGTATCACGCAAAAACAAGCGGAGGTATATAGGTATATACAGAAAAAGATCGCAGTCACCAGGATT
The DNA here is from genome assembly GCA_009830355.1 of Cherax destructor. Taxonomy (NCBI): domain Eukaryota; kingdom Metazoa; phylum Arthropoda; class Malacostraca; order Decapoda; family Parastacidae; genus Cherax; species Cherax destructor. The sequence continues at coordinate 58,965 of WNWK01004133.1, forward strand.
CGAAACACGTCACTTGGGGAATCTTGCCAGACTTCCCTAAGCAAATTGAAATTTGTCCTCGTTGAACATAATATTGTTTTCTCTGGTCCACTGGAAGATCTGGTTTATATCAGCTTGGGGAATTCCAGTGTCCTCGCTGGACGTCACTCATGCAGATTCTAGTCTGCCAAGGGTGACAACGGTGCTATGATTTCTGTCTTTGTTGGATGTGAGAATCAAAAGCATAATGGAGTCAAGTGTTGTTTATTGAGGATCAGAGCTTTTCACTATGACACCCTCTGATTTGACTTTATCATTACTTTTTGGGTTCTACTTGCTTGACAAAGTTCCTGGAGGGCGAAACGTTGCCACAATAAAATGTCACATAAGTTGCGTCTGTCTACATTTACCTAACGAGTTTTTATCTGCCCACTTTTCCAATTATTCCTTTTGCACGTATTTTGTGTGCTGTTACCCCATGGTCGAACTTTTCCTAGGCTTTCGCAAAAACTGTGTATACTTCATATGCATTAGTTTGTCTTCCAGTACAATCCAAGACTGGAAAAATAAACACATAAGCAGTATAATGTGATCCTTTATTGGCAACGTTTCGCCCACGCAATGGGCTTTATCGAGTCACAAACAGATCTGTTTGTGTCGGTATTCTATACCATTTATTTCCACAATCCAAGTCTAGCATTGTCTTCCAGTGCATCCAAGACTAGCAGTGTTTCTCTTCCAGTGCATCCAAGACTAGCATTGTTTCTCTTCCAGTGCATCCAAGACTAGCAGTGTTTCTCTTCCAGTGCATCCAAGACTAGCATTGTTTCTCTTCCAGTGCATCCAAGACTAGCATTGTTTATCTTCCAGTGCATCCAAGACTAACATTGTTTCTCTTCCAGTACATCCAAGACTAGCAGTGTTTCTCTTCCAGTACATCCAAGACTAGCAGTGTTTCTCTTCCAGTACATCCAAGACTAGCAGTGTTTCTCTTCCAGTACATCCAAGACTAGCATTGTCTTCCAGTACATCCAAGACTAGCATTGTTTCTCTTCCAGTGCATCCAAGACTAGCATTGTTTCTCTTCCAGTACATCCAAGACTAGCAGTGTTTCTCTTCCAGTACATCCAAGACTAGCAGTGTTTCTCTTCCAGTACATCCAAGACTAGCAGTGTTTCTCTTCCAGTACATCCAAGACTAGCAGTGTTTCTCTTCCAGTACATCCAAGACTAGCAGTGTTTCTCTTCCAGTGCATCCAAGACTAACATTGTTTCTCTTCCAGTGCATCCAAGACTAGCATTGTTTCTCTTCCAGTGCATCCAAGACTAGCATTGTTTCTCTTCCAGTACATCCAAGACTAGCATTGTTTCTCTTCCAGTACATCCAAGACTAGCAGTTTCTCTCTTCCAGTACATCCGTGACTAGCAGTGTTTCTCTTCCAGTACATCCGTGACTAGCAGTGTTTCTCTTCCAGTACATCCATGACTAGCAGTGTTTCTCTTCCAGTACATCCATGACTAGGTGTGTTTCTCTTCCAGTACATCCAAGACTAGCAGTGTTTCTCTTCCAGTACATCCATGACTAGCAGTGTTTCTCTTCCAGTACATCCAAGACTAGCAGTGTTTCTCTTCCAGTACATCCAAGACTAGCAGTGTTTCTCTTCCAGTACATCCAAGACTAGCAGTGTTTCTCTTCCAGTACATCCAAGACTAGCAGTGTTTCTCTTCCAGTACATCCAAGACTAGCAGTGTTTCTCTTCCAGTACATCCAAGACTAGCAGTGTTTCTCTTCCAGTACATCCAAGACTAGCAGTGTTTCTCTTCCAGTAAATCCAAGACTAGCAGTGTTTCTCTTCCAGTAAATCCAAGACTAGCAGTGTTTCTCTTCCAGTACATCCAAGACTAGCAGTGTTTCTCTTCCAGTAAATCCAAGACTAGCAGTGTTTCTCTTCCAGTAAATCCAAGACTAGCAGTGTTTCTCTTCCAGTAAATCCAAGACTAGCAGTGTTTCTCTTCCAGTAAATCCAAGACTAGCAGTGTTTCTCTTCCAGTAAATCCAAGACTAGCAGTGTTTCTCTTCCAGTAAATCCAAGACTAGCAGTGTTTCTCTTCCAGTAAATCCAAGACTAGCAGTGTTTCTCTTCCAGTAAATCCAAGACTAGCAGTGTTTCTCTTCCAGTAAATCCAAGACTAGCAGTGTTTCTCTTCCAGTACATCCAAGACTAGCATTGTCTTCCAGTGCATCCAAGACTAACATTGTCTTCCAGTGCATCCAAGACTGCCATAATGATCCAGCAACTGAAAGACACAGAAGTAACCTGCTCTAAATCCAAGTTGCCCTGGGTTGTGCAATTGCTGTGATTTCATGTGTTTGACAATCCTTCGTTTTAAAACTTTATTAAATATTTTTATGTGGGACGTCAGTGTTATCAGTCTATAGTTCATTTTGTAATTTCTTCTCTGCCACATTTACGGAATGGGGCTATATCCGTGACACCTCCATAGGATATTTATGGCACATGGATGAATTCATTTTGCAGTTATTGATGAATATGGAAAAATTACGCACTGTGCCGGACGCACTTTGAGGCAGAGTGCTAGGCATAGCTTCTTCAAAGTCGAGTCTAGTTAAGTGTTGTCAAGAATAATGAGAGAATTACAAAGATTCGAATTTCATGAAATTTGGACTGTCAGTCTTTATTTTCGTTATTATCTAACTGAACACAGTCGTATTGTGACTCACGAAATCGTAATAACACAATTATAAGCAAACCACGGAACGGGTGGGATTTGGACCCATAAATATACCCATTTGGATGAATCTTATTGTAGCCAGCTGGCCAAGTGGCTTACGCACTACTCACTCACCATGGGTTCAAACCTCATCCGTTCTGTGGTTTGGGGTTGTAATGTGACTTACAGTAGATTTCGATGGCTTGGCGAGTCTTCTTCATAGCATGGGAGCGAAGATTATGCTACTTGACTGCTACACCGGACGTAAAATAATGACAGTGAGGGCAGGATGATGGTGATCACTGCCGAGGTTGTAAAGTGTACCTGGCAGCTTGTATTCTGTTGTCAGGCAGCGAATCAAGGTCATCAACACACTGTCTTAGAAAAACAGAAAATATTCTGTACTGTATACCCCGAGTGGTGAATTTCCCTCAACGTATATATTTCAGGTATTAAGGTATTCTTGGAGGAGAGGTTGTGTAGACTAATGGCCCTAGTGTAGTAGATAACCTTTCATTAACCCCCGTGAACTTTAGGTAAGTAGTTGGGATATGTGAAGAGTATACATGCACATGGGAGTACATGGGTGTACATGGGAAAGTAGCTGAGGACACACTGAGGCTATCTACCGAGAGGAACTATCTATTTCTACTTAGTTTAAGAACTATCGTGTATTAACTAGGTGTGTTGTTTAGGAATAGTAAGGTAGTTAGTCATCACTCTTGGCAGTAAAAAAATGTATACAACACGCGTACGCACGCACACGTACGCGCACACGTACGCGCACACGTACGCGCACACGTACGCGCACACATGCACGCACGCACGCATGCACACACACATTCAAAACAGGCCAAGCGTATATCGACAAGTGCCTTTGACAGATGGTAACTAATAAAACACACCAACACACACATGTACACACCTCTGAATCGACCCCTGCAGCCACAATTAGGTGAGTACACACACACACACACACACACACACACACACAGAAACTGGATCTGTTTTTCCCAGGCGACGTGGTATTTGAATACGAGAGCCCTCCAGGAGCCGGTGACCACATCATGTTTGGATTTCCTGTCGGAGGTGGAGAGAGACAAGAAAGAGGTAGACAAGAAAAATGAGACTACAGGAGACGTAATAGCACGGTATAGTGTGTCTGAGTAAAGCACAGTGGACCAAGGAATTGTACGTGGTAGTACACAAGACGAGGCCTGTCTTAAGACATGCCAGGAAGTCGCAGATTGATTCTTAAGAACTGGGAGTGAAGGATGTATAAAGAAGAGAGAGAGAGAGAGAGAGAGAGAGAGAGAGAGAGAGAGAGAGAGAGAGAGAGAGAGAGAACTTGATAATACAATAGTAGATTATACCAAAAGTTTGGAAATATAAACACATAAGCAGTATAATGTGATCCTTTAACAACGTTTTGGGCTTTATCAAGTCACAAACAGATCTACCTGGGTGAAAGGTACAAGAGTATATATAGGATGGAGTCAGGTGGGGAATGCTGGGTCAGGTGGGGAATGCTGGGTCAGGTGGGGAATGCTGCATGTGACGATCTTCCGAGTACGGTGAGAGTCTAGGACCTTGGGTAGCTTCAAGAAGAGATTGGGCAAGTATATGAGTAGACCTTCTGCAGTGTTCCATTCTTATGTTCTTATGTGGGATAGCGATGAAGAAGTTTCTTGGCAATAGGTTCAGCTATGTTGTAGAAGCCGTTGTTCTGGTTGAAGTTGTTGGATATACAGATAAGTGATGATTCCAGGATTCTTCGGTATTGAGTGTTGTCTTCTCTGGCGATGAGTCTTGCGTTTCTGTAGTTGATTAAATGGTTGTGTGAATTTCTGTGTTGAACACAGGCATTCATTGGGTCGTCAGATCTGCCTGCGTACTGGTGTTCTGAAATACGTGTTTGGAGGTCTCTGGATGTTTCGCCCACGTATAATGTGCTGCAGTCATTACAAGGGATTGTGTATACCCCTGCAGAGAATTGAACATAAGAAAGGAGGAACACTGCAGCAGGCCTGTTAGCCCATACTAGGCAGTTATTATTATTATAATCAAATAGAAGCGCTAAACCACAGGGGTTATACAGCGCTGCAGGTTATTGTAGGATGCAGGGAGAGTGGGTTGTAAGAGGGAGATGGACGATTAGTAGGGTATGGAGTGCAAGATGACGGTGGATTGTGCAGGGGAGGAGGGTAGCAAGAGATCGAGGTAGAAGGGACTGAGGGAGGTGCTAGAGGTATAATCTTCAGAGTTTGTGTAGTAAGTCAGTTTCTGTCAAAAAGTCAATGAGAGAGTCAGGATTAAAGGAGGGGCCATCTGCAAGAAGGGAAGGTAAAGAAAGGGCCGCAGAGCGAAGACGTCGTTGGAGGTAAATTCTGCGTGCTCGTTGATAGAGTGGGCAGTCCAACAGGATATGTCGAACAGACACTGGAACCTGACAATGCTCACAGAGAGGGCAGGGAGCCTCTCCATGAGATACCCGTGAGTAAGACGAGTGTGGCCGATGCGAAGACGGGAGAGTGTAGTCTCCCAACCTCGACATTGGTGACAAGAAGAAGGCCAGAAACCTATAACCGGTTTAATAGAATGAAGTTTGTTATTCAGCAGGTCAGACCAGCGTTGTTGCCAACGGGTGCGAAGGTGGGTAGCAATGATCGCAAAATAGTCCGTGAAAGGAACACCTCTATATGAAACTGGAAGGTCATGTACTGCTGACCGCGCAGCAGTGTCTGCCTGTTCATTGCCCTGTACGTCAACATGACCAGGGACCCAACAAAAGACAATATCTTTATGCTTGCTAAAGATACGGCGTAACCAAAGGTGGATACGAAGAACTAGGGGTGAGGTGTATCAATTTTACGGATAGCCTGTAAAGCACTAAGGAGTCTGAAACGACCACAAATGGTGATACAGGCATAGATGCAATACGGATAAGTGCCACAAGAATGGCATACAATTCAGCCGTAAATATGCTAGCCGAGGGTAACAGATGCCCTCGTACGACGCTGTCCGGAAACACTGCTGCGAATCCGACGCGTCAGATGACTTTGAACCATCGGTGTATACTGCGATGGCATGGGAATGAGAACGGAAATGGTCTAGAAAGAAAGAGCGAGAAGCCGCCGTAGGCAGTTGGGCTTTCGCGCAAGGTAGAGGAATAGAACAGACACGGACAGCAGGAACTTCCCAAGGGGGTAGAGGAAAGGGTGAAGCCACATGAACATATAAAGGCGGAAGCTGAAGGGAAGACAAGAGTGAATGCAGCGAAGAGAAAAGGGACGAAGTAAACAGGGCGACGAACAAATAACGAGCGTCTACTAACATCTGTGACAATCCTATACATGGAAGGATTGCGGAGGTCATGAGTGAACATAATAGCGAATGCAATGTGCATCACGACGATCGGACAAGGATGGAATGTTCGCTTCTACATAGAGGCTCTCAACCGGGGAAGAAGAAAAGCACCAAGGCATAAGCGTAATCCCTGGTGATGGATGGGATTAAGGCTGGAAAGAGTGGCAGGAGAGGCTGCCGAATATATCTGGTCACCATAATCGAGTTTCGATAGAATTAGGGCTGAATGTGGCGAAGGAGAGTTCTACGATCAGCCCCCCATGAAAGATGTGCGAGGGTTTTAAGGAGGTTCAGCCGGCTATGGCAAGTCGCCTTCAGAGAGGTAATGTGAGGTTTCCAGGACAATCTGCGGTCAAACAGGAGGCCGAGAAACCTGACTGTATCACGTTCTGGGATACGTGAGCCGTATAGGTACAATGGATGATCAGAGACCACTGAACGTCTAGTGAACGTAATTTGATGAGTTTTGCCACTAGAAAACTTAAACCCGTGAGTGGTGGCCCAATCAGAAACCCGGTTGATGGCATGCTGGAGGAAACTGCAATGAGGTGACAGTCAGCACCTGCACAAGCTATAGCAAAGTCATCCACATAGAGCGATGACCAAATATTGGATGGGAGAACAGATGCCAGATTATTTATAGCAAGCAGAAAAAGTGTTGTGCTCAGAACACATCCCTGGGGGACACCTTCAGCTTGGACAAATTCCGGGGAGAGTTCATTACGAACCCGGACCCGGAAATGTCTGTCAGTTAAGAAAGCCTTAAGAAAGAATGGTAAGTTGCCTCGGAGGCCTAAGGAGTGGGCCTGGGCCAAGATATTATATCTCCAAGTTGTATCATAAGCCTTCTCAAGGTCGAAAAAGATAGCGATAACCGAATGGTTATTCGCAAAGGCATTTCGAATATACGTATCCAAGCGCAGCAAGGGGTCAATGGAAACCATACTGACTAGGGGAGAGACTATTGTGAGTCTCTAAATACCACATCAAACGTCTATTAACTAGACGTTCCATTACCTTGCAAACTGCACTGGTAAGAGCGATGGGACGGTAGTGAGAGGGATCACGTCCCGTAGCACCTGGTTTTCGAAAAGGGAGAACAATAGCAGACTTCCACAGCTGGGAATAACTCCTTGCGACCATATAAGATTAAAGAGTCGTAAGAGGACAGTAAGAGCAGACTGATGTAAATGCTGTAGCATACGAATATGTATGCCGTCTGGCCCAGCTGCCGATGATCGGCAAGCAGAGAGTGTTGCCTCCAGTTCTTGAAGGGTAAAAGGCACATTATAGGATTCTTCTCTAAGAGAAGAAAATCTAAGGGCTTTAACTCGCTGGCAGACTTAGAAGAAAGGAACGAGGGCATAGATGGAGCCCCTGAGAAATGCGGACGAGATGGTTACCAATTTCAGTGGCAACGGCAAGAGGGTGTGCTATATCGACACCAGCAACCTGAAGAACAGGAGCCGGGTCGGGGAGAATTTACCACTTAATTTCCGCACTTTCTTCCAGACTGCACTCATCGAGGAAGCCGAAGTGACAGTAGAAACGTAATCTCGCCAGCAAGTGCGTTTAGCATCACGTATGACACGACGAGCAATAGCTCTCTTCTGCTTGAAATCAAGGAGTCTCTCTGTGGTTCTGTTATATCGATACCTGCCCCATGCAGCACGTTTCAAACGGACTGCCCGAGCACAAGCAGGAGACCACCAAGGCACGACTTCTGAGGATGCTTGCCCGAGGTTTGGGGAATAGAATGTGAAGCCGCTGTGAAGATGGAGGACGAAAAGAGATGTAAAACCTCATCAATGGAGGACGAGATAGGAACCTCATGAAAGGCAGTAAGATGTGCGTAAGGTCCCATTTCGCCCGGTCAAATTGCCAGCGTGGGCAATGAGGAGGTGGAGAAAACAGAGGGACTTAAGGATGATTGGGAAATGATCGCTGTCATGTAAGTCCGGGAGGACAGACCAGGTGAAGTCAAGGACAGTAGATGAAGAGCAGATGGAAAGATCGATGCAGGAGAAAGAATGAGTTCGGGATCAAAATGGGTAGGAGTACCCGTATTTAAAACATGGAGGGAAGAGAAGCAAGAAATGCCTCCAACTGAATGCCACGGGAGTCACAGTGCGATCCTCCCAGAGAAAATGGTGTGCGTTAAAATCGCCGAGTAATAGAAGGGGTGGCGGTAAGGAAGAAACCAGAAAATCAACATCTGGGATAGACATTGCCCGGAAGGGGAGAGATATAAAGAACAGAGTGTATACCACTTATTCAAGTGGATACGGGCTGCGGTGTAATGTAAGGAAGAAGGAACATAGAGCTGACGGTATGGAACACCAGTGCGTATAAGAAGAGCACTTTCGTTAAAGGTTCCATCGGAAAAAGGATCCGATGAATATAACAAATCATAGCCTGAAAAGGGCCTGATAACAGTGGATTGTAATTTGGGTTCTTGCAAACAGACCCCAACAGGGAAAACTGAGAGAGCAACACCTGAAGCTCACCCGGTTACCCTGAGGCCTCGGATATTCCACTGTAAATAAGCCATGATTTATGGAGAGAAAGATATAAGTGGAAGTGAGAGGAATCTATGGACTAGGGTTAGAAAAGTCCACGTGTGGAGGCAGCGGAAGACCTGTAATCAGAGAAGGAGGAGGACGTTGTGAAGGAAGGGGGTTGAGACGAAGAAGAGAGATGAGGAACCTCAGGTGGAGTAGTGTCCATCATCTGTCCAGTCTCTGTAATATATTCTGCAATAGCTTCCAGTGTTTCGAAGTCAAAGATGCAGAATGTGGGACTACATTAGAAATGGAAGAAGAGTGAGCAACGATCGGGAGTCTATAGACTGCACTAAAGTAGAGGGTGAGGAGATAGAAGAGGAAACTGTCGAAGGGGCTTGGGAGGGGACAGGGGATGAAGGTAGTGTATGAGGAGGAGGATGAACCTCCACACACGTTATAGAACTAGTCAGAGGCGAAGGACCTGGCAGTAGGGATTTTTGCCGGGCTTATGAGAAGGAGGGGCGCTGAGGTTTAGGTGAAGAACGAGGACGTGTAGACTCAGGATTGTGCGAGTGAGTAGAGGAAGGAGTGTGGACAGTATGGGAAGCCGAGGTAGGAACCTCGGAGCCAAGAATATCAAAAGGATTCGAGACAGGGTGATTGCGGATGAGGCAACCACAGAGGAAGCCGTGGAAGTTGGGACCCCAGAAGCGGGGCGACGTTTAGCAATGCGAGAATAAGAAATACGGGAAGTTTCCTTGAAGGCGAAGATGAGAGACAGCCATAGCATAGGAGAAGCCTTCCGCCTCTTTGAGACAACGGATTTCCGCTCATTCAGGTAAACCTGACAACGGCGAGAATATGAAGGATGTGCCTCATGACAGTTAAGGCAAGAGGGAGGTAGAGTACAAGAAGAACTGGCATGGTCGTCAGCACCACAGACTGGGCATTCGGCCATGGACCTGCAATATTTTGCTGGATGACCAAAACGCCAGCAGTTTCTACACTGCTGCGGTGTAGGGTCACCTTTCGAACTTGTAAACGTTGACCTGCAATGTAGGCCGAAGGTGGCAGTTCTCGGCAGTCAAACGTTAAACGAGCTATATTGCAAGGATAACGTCTTCGCTTATTGGCTGGGAGGACAAAAGTGTCAACTTTAAGGATAGGGAGTTCTTGGAGCTCAAGCTGCTCGAAAATGTCATCACCACATGTCTGGAAATTCCGTTGGACAATGGTGTGGGGCAAAATGACAGAACCACAACAAGAATTGAGGGAATGGTGCTTGTCAATAGTAACAGGTGTATTGTCAATGGTCGTAAGAAGAGAAAGATCACGAGCTTGGCCAGCATTCTGGACCGTGATGATGCGAGTGCCGCTCTTGAGAGCGTGAAATGAGATGTTTTGACCAACATGGCGTAGTAGAGCCTTACCAATACTATGGTCTGAAAGATAGGTATTAGGAGAAGTTGGACGAAGAGTAAAAACTTTGTCCATTGAGTAGTTTGAAACAGAGAGTTTAAGGGAGTGAGTGACGAGCTGGTCGTTTCTGCGATGAACGAGAAGGGGGTGTCGAATCGTCATGTGTGGGTCTTGGTCGTTTTGTGTGGGACCGGGGTGGTCCGATGGGAGACGGGCGAGCGATTCGAAATTGCCGCACCGTCGAGGAGAAGCCGGAATCAAGGTCAGAGAAGAGCGAAGGTCAGACGTATCGAAAGGGCCAGTCGGGACCCTGGTACCTGAAGCAGGTGACGAACCAGCACCAGCAAGAGGTACAGGGGTATGAGAGGTGTCCAAAGAGTCATCCGTTAACGAGGCAGGGTCAGTACTGGGTGCGGTATCAGGAAGGGGCCCGGGGTAGTGGGTTCATGGATTGGGTCAGCCATGGTTAGGTTACTTCTTTCTTTTTATTTTTAAAAAAAAAGAAAGAAAGAAAAAAATAAAAAAAAAGAATAAAAAAGGGGAACGTGGAGGAATAGGTCCTAGGAGGAATGAAAGGGAGCGCAAATCCCCTCCGTGCCCAAGAGGACCTCAACACCGCAAGTAGTGCAGATGCTGCATGGAACCCGTGCCATACCCTACCCTTCACGCCAGTAAACCAGCAATCCGGGATAGCAACCTCACATCCACCGAGCCATCTCGGCGGACAAAGAGAGGGCGGCCGGATATCCGCCACAAAGCATACCGCCTTCGGCCACCACCCCGGAATCGAAGGTGGCCTCAGAGAACACCCGTCGCCCGAAAGATACCCAAAGCCACCCCGGGTGACCGGAGAGGATCGGGACATCCCCAGGCGATCCAGATTCCACGGCAAACTACACCACCGCCAAGGACCTCAACAGAATGGGATGGACTACGATACCCTTCCCCTACCTAGGAACTAGAATGCCTGAGGAGAGAAGCTCCCAGGGTAAAACTGGGAAGGAAATAAGGGAGGGATGAGGAGGAGGAGGTGGAAAGGGAAAAGGGAGGATGGGGAGATGGGAAAAGGGAGGGGGATTGGGGGTAGTAGGTTCGGTCTGAGGAAGAAGACCAAAAGGTCCAATTCCTCAGACCGATAGCCTCTTTACCACGTCAAGGAGCCCCCCTTAAAGAGGCCATACTAGGCAGGTCCTTCACAATCCATCCCACTAACAGAGCTACCCAAGAAATAAGCTTTGATAATTCTATTTACTCATGTGCAAGTCGTACAAGAATGGTATACAATACCGACAGTATGAAATAAAGACACATGTGCAACATCTGGGTATCTTTATTGTAAACGTTTCGCCATCCAGTGGCTTTATCAATACAAATTCTAGGACACTATGTGAAGACAGTAGAACTATATACAAAAGATGAGGTAATCAGTCCCCCGGCCTTGGAGTGGTGTGAACACCACGGAAGTCGTTGAGTTTCTGGAGCAGAGGCAAGGAGGCTGGCGCTTATATACTAACGTCAGGTGGAAAAGGACGGGTAGCAGACGAGGGTATAGTCACTGGTAGGCGGGATTCCCCAGTGGAAGTAGATCATACCCAAAGAGATGGGTTAGTTGTAGTAGTAGTTGTCGTTGCCGTGAAGACTGATAACCTCATCTTTTGTATATAGTTCTACTGTCTTTACATAGTGTCCTAGAATTTGTATTGATAAAGCCACTGGATGGCGAAACGTTTTTTCCAGGTTTATAGAACAAAAGTTAGGGATAAGATAGGTCCCCTTAAAAATAACTTTGGGCATCTTACTGACAAGGAGAATGATATGTGCTCTATTTTTAATAATTATTTTCTCTCGGTTTTCACACAGGAAGACATTAATAATATCCCAGTAATTAATTTTTACAGAGGCCCAGAAGAAGATAAATTATGTAATATCACAGTCACTAGCGAAATGATTATGAAACAGCTGGACCGACTGAAACAAAATAAATCGCCGGGTCCTGATGAGCTTTTTGCAAGGGTTCTTAAGGAATGCAAAATGGAACTCTGTGAACCAATATCTAACATTTTTAATTTATCTCTTCAAACAGGTGTAGTGTCTGATATGTGGAAGATGGCTAATGTAATTCCTATTTTTAAAGCAGGGGACAAGTCACTACCGTCAAACTACCGCCCAATAAGCCTGACCTCAATTGTAGGCAAATTACTAGAGTCAATTATAGCTGATATTATTAGAAGCCATCTAGATAACCATAATTTGATTAATGATACCCAGCATGGATTCACGAGGGGCCGTTCCTGCCTATCTAATTTATTAACCTTCTTCAGTAAAGCTTTTGAGGCTGTTGATCACGATAAAGAATTCGATATTGTATATTTAGACTTTAGTAAGGCTTTTGATAGAGTACCGCACCAGAGACTGTTAAAGAAAGTGGCAGCTCATGGCATTGGGGAAAAGTGCTGTCATGGATCGAGTCATGGCTCACCAATAGGAAGCAGAGAGTGTGCATAAATGGGGTTAAATCCGAATGGGGACTTGTAACAAGTGGTGTTCCACAGGGATCAGTCTTAGGCCCATTGTTATTTATAATATATATCAATGACCTTGATGAGGGAATTACTAGTGATATGAGCAAATTCGCCGACGACACGAAGATAGGTAGGATAATTGATTCAAACATAGATGTCATAGAACTTCAGGAAGATTTAGACAAACTTAATTCGTGGTCAGAAAAGTGGCAGATGCAGTTCAATGTAGATAAATGCAAGGTTCTGAAGCTCGGAGTGTCCATAACCCAAGCACTTATAAGTTAAATAACGTAGAACTTAGCCATACAGATTGCGAGAAGGACTTGGGGGTGATGGTAAGCAGCAACCTTAAACCAAGACAGCAATGCCTAAGCGTACGTAATAAGGCAAATAGATTACTGGGATTTATATCAAGAAGTGTTAGCAACAGAAGTCCAGAGGTTATATTACAGCTTTATACATCATTAGTAAGGCCTCACCTAGATTACGCAGCTCAGTTCTGGTCTCCATATTACAGAATGGACATAAATTCGTTAGAAAACATTCAGCGTAGAATGACTAAATTAATACATAGCATTAGAAATCTTCCTTACGAAGAAAGATTGAAGACCCTAAAATTACATTCACTTGTAAGACGTAGAATGAGGGAGACATGATCGAGGTATACAAGTGGAAAATGGGTATTAACAAAGGGGATATAAATAAGGTCTTGAGGATATCTCTCCAAGAGAGAACCCGCAATAATGGATTCAAGTTAGATAAGTTTAGATTTAGAAAGGATATAGGAAAGTATTGGTTTGGAAATAGGGTAGTTGATGAGTGGAACAGTCTGCCTAGTAGGGTTATTGAAGCTAGGACCTTGGGTAGTTTCAAATTTAGGTTGGATAAATTCATGAGTGAGAGGGTTGGATTTGAGTGGGACTCGCGCATGAGTGGGTAGAATTGTCAAAGCTTATTTCTTGGGTAGCATTGAAAATTGGGTTGAGCAAATATTCTGTTAGTGGGACGGATTGTGAAGGACCTGCCTAGTATGGGCCAACAGGCCTGCTGCAGTGTTCCTCCTTTCTTATGTTCTTATGTTTACAATAAAGATACCCAGATGTTGCACATGTGTCTTTATTTCATGTGCAAGTCCCACTCAAATCCAACCCCTCTCACTCATGAATTTATCCAACCTAAATTTGAAACTACACAAGGTCCTAGCTTCAATAACCCTACTAGGCAGACTGTTCCACTCATCAAGTACCCTATTTCCAAACCAATACTTTCCTATATCCTTTCTAAATCTAAACTTATCTAACTTGAATCCATTATTGCGGGTTCTCTCTTGGAGAGAGATCCTCAAGACCTTATTTATATCCCCTTTGTTAATACCCATTTTCCACTTGTATACCTCGATCATGTCTCCCCTCATTCTACGTCTTACAAGTGAATGTAATTTAAGGATCTTCAATCTTTCTTCGTAAGGAAGATTTCTAATGCTATGTATTAATTTAGTCATTCTACGCTGAATGTTTTCTAACGAATTTATATGCATTCTGTAATGTGGAGACCAGAACTGAGCTGCGTAATCTAGGTGAGGCCTTACTAATGATGTATAAAGCTGTAATATAACCTCTGAACTTCTGTTGCTTACACTTCTTGATATAAATCCCAGAAATCTATTTACCTTATTACGTATGCTTACCATAACCCCCAAATCCTTTTCGCAATCTGAATGGCTAAGTTCTACATTATTTAACTTATAAGTGCTAGGGTTATGGACACTCCCGAGCTTCAGAACCTTGCATTTATCCACATTGAACTGCATCTGCCATCAAGGACATTACTGGTAATGTCCTTGATGGTGGTAGATGTGGAGGTAGATACTTGGAATGACGTATTCGAAAAGATGTTGGAAACGTGTTTGGCAATAGAGTTGGTCTTTTTAAAGCTACCCAAGGTTCTAGACTATCACCGTACTCGTAAGACTGTCACATGCAGCATTCCCCACCTGACCCAGCATTCCCCACCTGACCCAGCATTCCTCACCTGACCCAGCATTCCCCACCTGACCCAGCATTCTCCACCTGACCCAGCATTCTCCACCTGACCCAGCATTCTCCACCTGACCCAGCATTCTCCACCTGACCCAGCATTCTCCACCTGACCCAGCATTCCCCACCTGACCCAGCATTCTCCACCTGACCCAGCATTCTCCACCTGACCCAGCATTCTCCACCTGACCCAGCATTCCCCACCTGACCCAGCATTCTCCACCTGACCCAGCATTCTCCACCTGACCCAGCATTCCCCACCTGACTCAGCATTCCCCACCTGACCCCATACAATATATATTTACGTACCTTTCACCCAGGTAGATCTGTTTGTGACTTGATAATGCCCATTGTGTGGGCGAAACGTTGTCAATAATGGATCACATTATACTGCTTATGTGTTTATATTTCCATTGTGTCGGTATTTTATACTATTTATTTCCATACCAACAGTTTGTAAACAGAATACGTGTTATCCCATTTCTATTGTGAAGACGTTTCGCCCTGGAGGACCTTACCAACTCGTCTCTGGTGGAAGAAACGTCTTCACGATAGCATTCTAGAATCCGTATTGTGTGTTATTTACTAGAAACATCGTATCTAAGTGGGAAGATGTGACGAGTCTTCCAAAGATGCTTAGAAAGATAATGGCAAAAATAGAGAGATTGGGAAAAAGAGGGAGAATGATAACGCAGGTATGGGAAGGGAATAGAAAACAGCTGGAAAAATAGCACAGTAACGAAAGCTAAAATAAAAGCGACGTTAATACACAGACGCCGAAGTGAAAATGTTGGTAGAAAGACATAGCTGCAACGAATGTGACATTTTGCTGTGGCAACGTTTCGCTCTTTAGGATCAAAGCTCTTTTACCTAACATGTTGTCGGTAAAGAATAACAGTAAAGAATAACAGGGAAGTAGAGTGAGAAGTGAAGTGAAAGTTTTAATAAAAAAAGCCTTCAGACGGGAATTGAGGTTGATGCCGAGAGAGAGAGAGAGAGAGAGAGAGAGAGAGAGAGAGAGAGAGAGAGAGAGAGAGAGAGAGAGAGAGAGAGAGAGAGAGAGAGAGAGAAAGTGACTGGAAAGCAGCTAAGATTAGCGTAGCAACAACGACGAAGGAAGAATAGAAATTCCAAGGAAACTGGACGAGAAGACAGCAGTGGGAGAAGACAGAACATCAGCCATGGTACTGAGGGAAGTGGCAAGTGAACTTTGCAACCACTTAGCAACGATAAACAAGTTGACAACAACACAACAACTGAAAGACACCTGGAAAATTTCAGATATGAAGCTAATATACAATAAAGAGAGAGAGAGAGAGAGAGAGAGAGAGTAAGGGGTGCTCAAGCAGGGGTAAGAGGGTGCTCAAGCAGGGGTAAGGGGTGCTCAAGCAGGGGTAAGGGGGTGCTCAAGCAGGGGTAAGAGGGTGCTCAAGCAGGGGTAAGGGGGTGCTCAAGCAGGGGTAAGGGGGTGCTCAAGCAGGGGTAAGGGGGTGCTCAAGCAGGGGTAAGAGGGTGCTCAAGCAGGGGTAAGGGGTGCTCAAGCAGGGGTAAGAGGGTGCTCAAGCAGGGGTAAGGGGTGCTCAAGCAGGGGTAAGGGGGTGCTCAAGCAGGGGTAAGGGGGTGCTCAAGCAGGGGTAAGAGGGTGCTCAAGCAGGGGTAAGGGGGTGCTCAAGCCAGTGCTACTCCCGCGACGCCGGCAGGTAAACAAGCGAGCCGGTAGTTGCATGAGCAGTTTGCGAGAGGGGACAGCCAGTCACAACTCTCCAACAGGGAGCACAGAGAAGTATATGTGTAACATCCTACCTAATGACATAGCCCATTCAGGGGAGCCGCAACAGTATTTTTCTGATGCATATCTTCAAAAATACATATCAATCACATTACTTCAGCAATATATCCATGGCTGGCTAACCTAAGAACTAGTTTTTGTCAACATTACAACATACGTTAGACCCATCTTGTATCATGTGGCACCAATGTGGAAGTCGATAACAAATATGTATAGAAATTAGACAACTTCTGAACGTTGGCACTGTTGCTGGAACTGAAAGAGACGGTCTACGAAGAGAGACATGAGGAAATCAACAACATTGGTGGACAGGAGGAACGGAGAAGACATGAACACAACACAAAATACATTGGGTAGAGAAAAGTTAATTGAAATACAAAGGACATAAAATACGAAGAGCCACATTTTATAGGCTACAGGTACAGTGGACCCTCGGTTTTCGTTGAAAATTCTTTCCAGAATCCTGTTTGAGTGCCGTTACCGAACGAATTTATTCCCATAAGGACAAATGTAAATTAGATTAGTCATTTCAGACCCCCAAAAATACACTTACAAAAGCACTTACGAAAATACACTTACATAATTGTTCGACTTTGGAGGTGAATGAAAACCGAGGGTCCACTGTACTGTGAGGCCCCTGGGCTACAGGTACTGTAGTTCATCATATAGGTGATGTAATAACATACTACTATTATAAACTTACAACAATAACTGTGAACACTTTTCATTTAATCTCTGGAGGCGCTCCAACTGGCGGAGGCCCCTGGGGGCCCTCCAGCTGGCGGAGGCCCCTGGGGGCCCTCCAGCTGGCGGAGGCCCCTGGGGGCCCTCCAGCTGGCGGAGGCCCCTGAGGGCCCTCCAGCTGGCGGAAGCCCCTGGAAACCCACCAACTGGCGGAGGCCCCTGGGAACCCTCCAACTAGCGGAGGCCCCTGGGAACCCTCCAACTGGCGGAGGCCCCTGGGAACCTTCCAGCTGGCGGAGGCCCCAGGGCTGCAGCCCCTTAATGCCTTAATCCGGCCCTGCTGTTGTCTTAGGCTGTGTTACACAACCCAAGACAACATGAATTCAGAACTGGATAAACAATGTCTGTCACGTCTATTCAACCGCTACGACAAAATTACGAGGCTTCGGAAGAGACCAAAACGGTGATATGGCCTACATAGATTACACCAGTTGACAAATACAAACATTGAGCGATAGCACATAAGCCAAGGTCACTATGTATAACGGGAAAAGCAGGAAAATGGGACACTAAATAATTTCCACGAATAAAACACAAAGAATAGCTGAAAATAAGACAGAATATATCAAGCCTTGGCGAAGCAAATTGTTCACTACTTCAAGGTACGCAATTGGCTCTTCCACTGTTTCCCTCAAGGAAGGTTCCTTGACGTTCGTGAGGGGCTCTTGATGTAGGGAATTGGATCTGTGCTACAGTTCCCTGAATTAAGCCTGAATACCTTCCACATCCCCCCACAGGCGCTGCATAATCCTACGGGTATAGCGCTCCCCCTTGATTATAATAATAATAATCTTAAATTGTTTACCATTCTAATAGCAGGCTACACGGCACTCACAGGAGCACCTGCCCTATCTGCCAGGGTGCCACAGTTTATACGTTGTTTGGCAGGGTGCCACAGTTTATACGTTGTTTGGCAGGGTGCCACGGTTTATACGTTGGTTGCCAGGGTGCCACAGTTCATACGTTGGTTGCCAGGGTGCCACAGTTTATACGTTGGTTGCCAGGGTGCCACAGTTTATACGTTGGTTGCCAGGGTGCCACAGTTTATACGTTGGTTGTCAGGGTGCTACAGTTTGTATGTTGGCTGCTAGGGTGTCACAGTTAATATGTTGGTTGCCATGGTGCCACAGTTAATATGTTGGTTGCCAGGGTGCCACAGTTTATATGTTGGTTGCCAGGGTGCCACAGTTTATATGTTGGTTGCCATGGTGCCACAGTTTATATGTTGGTTGCCATGGTGCCACAGTTTATATGTTGGTTGCCAGGGTGCCACAGTTTATATGTTGGTTGCCAGGGTGCCACAGTTTATATGTTGGTTGCCAGGGTGTCACAGTTTATATGTTGGTTGCCAGGGTGCCACAGTTTATATGTTGGTTGCCAGGGTGCCACAGTTTATATGTTGGTTGCCAGGGTGTCACAGTTTATATGTTGGTTGCCAGGGTGCCACAGTTTATATGTTGGTTGCCAGGGTGCCACAGTTTATATGTTGGTTGCCAGGGGGCCACAGTTTATATGTTGGTTGCCATGGTGCCACATCTTACACGTTGGTTGCCAGGCTGGTACAGTAGCACCTACTTTGTCAGGTACTAACGCTTGTACGTTACCTACTTAATAAATTACCCACAATTATCTTCAACTCTTACTTCATACATGTAATTTTACTGATAATAACTAAGACAGTGTGCAACAATTAGGTATCTTTATTCCGAAACGTTTTACCTACACAGTAGACTTCTTCAGTCGAGTACAGAAGAGTTAGCAGAAGCAGTAGAGATGTGAAGACGGTGTATCAGTCCCTCTCCCTTGAAGACGTAGTTTTTGACTGAAGAAGCCTGCTGTGTGGGCGAAACGTTTCAGAATAAAGATACCTAACTGATGCACATTTGTCTTGCTTATCAAAGTGTCGGTAATGTAGACCATTGTCATGTTTACATGTAATTCTACTAATAATAATATTATTCTCTCTTCTAGGTATGTTGTAAGTCCAAGATGGCGGTGTTATGGCGTCATGGTGGATTTATGGTGTCCTCCCTCCACGAGGTAGGTATACAGGTCGTGGTGTTCCCTCCACGAGGTAGGTACACCCGCGAGGTAGGTACACAGGTGGCGGTGTTCCCTCCGCGAGGCATGTACACAGGTGGTGGTGTTCCCTCCGCGAGGCAGGTACACAGGTGGTGGTGTTCCCTCCGCGAGGCAGGTACACAGGTGGTGGTGTTCCCTCCGCGAGGCAGGTACACAGGTGGTGGTGTTCCCTCCGCGAGGCAGGTACACAGGTGGTGGTGTTCCCTCCGCGAGGCATGTACACAGGTGGTGGTGTTCCCTCCGCGAGGCAGGTACACAGGTGGTGGTGTTCCCTCCGCGAGGCAGGTACACAGGTGGTGGTGTTCCCTCCGCGAGGCAGGTACACAGGTGGTGTAATGTTTTCATGGTAGTGTAATGTGTTTTCCTTCCATAATTTGGGTACACAGGCGGTGGCGCAGCTGGTTTTTTCCCTCCACAAGGTAGGTACAGAGATAGTAGTGTAGTGACACTGTCAGTGACACTGTCAGGGTTTTCAAGATGACACAGACTCGAGCATTTTAGCAAGTTCGTCACATATTGCTTGGAGCTCCTTATTCCAGGGCCTGCACTCAGTGTGTACGTTTCTCATTCCAGGGCCTGCACTCAGTGTGTAGGTGTCTCATTCCAGGGCCTGCACTCAGTGTGTAGGTGTCTCATTCCAGGGCCTGCACTCAGTGTGTAGGTGTCTCATTCCAGGGCCTGCACTCAGTGTGTAGGTGTCTCATTCCAGGGCCTGCACTCAGTGTGTAGGTGTCTCATTCCAGGGCCTGCACTCAGTGTATATCTGTTATGTCCTGGTATCAAGCCTCTGATAGGTCACTATCTTTGGATATCATGATAAGATAACAGTGTGTGACTACTATCAATGCTGTTGTTGTTGTGTCGACCCCAGAGTACTCACTGTTGTTGTGTGTGTGTCGACCCCAGAGTATTACACTATTGTTGTTGTGTGTGTCGACCCCAGAGTATTACACTATTGTTGTTGTGTGTGTCGACCCCAGATTATTACACTATTGTTGTTGTATGTGTCGACCCCAGCGTACTACACTGTTGTTGTTGTGTGTCGACCCCAGAGTACTACACTGTTGTTGTGTGTCGACCCCAGAGTACTACACTGTGGTGTGTGTTAAAGTGACACACTTGTTACAGTGCTTCTCACTGCCAAGTGGACCCTGGCACTGTGTGGTGTTGATGCATTCTCAAGTGTGGTGGTGCAGCAGAGTGCAAAGTGTACTTGGTTACCAATGAGGAGACGGTAGAGAGAGAGAGAGAGAGAGACAGAGCAGCGACTTCTATCGATTCCTACAACTACTACACCTAGGATGCTATGCCGGGTAACAAGCAGGTACCTACTTACCTCTACGTCAAAAGGTTGAGCAACAAGCATTTACCTACATACCACTACGTCATCAGTTGAGTAACAAGCAGATACCTACTTTCCACTACGACAACAGTTGAGTAACAAGCAGGTACCTACTTACCACTACGTCAGCAGTTGAGTAACAAGCAGGTACCTACTTACGACTACGTCAACAGTTGAGTAACAAGCAGGTACATACCACTACGTCAACAACGGCAGCAGGAGCAAGGAGAGAGACATTCTCATAGGTAAAACTGGTCAATTAGCAAAGAGCTCATTTAAAATTAAGTCCTTTCTAAAATTTTCTCTTATACGTTTAAAAGTATATTTTTAAACGTATATGTTAATGTAAAAATTAATAATTTTGTACCAAAAGAACCTTAGAAAACTTACCTAACCTTATTATAACAAGCGCAATTTAATTTAGCCTAATCCAACTTAAACATATTTTAGATAAGTTTACAATAATTTAATAAACAAACACAATGAAATATATTTTGCCGTTAGGTTCATAATAATTTTTGCAAAATTACTGCATACACAACTTTTTGCTTGCCTTATTCAGCAAGAAGAACGTTGCTATTTAAGCCAAAATCACAGCAAATTCTGCAGCGAGGAGGAGGCTGGAGGCAGTGGAGATGTCCTGTCTAAGGGCAATGTGTGGTGTAAATATTATGCAGAAAGTTCGGAATGTGGAAATTAGGAGAAGGTGTGGAGTTACTAAAAGTATTTGTCAGAGGGCTGAAGAGGGGTTGTTGAGGTGGTTTGGTCATTTAGAGAGAATGGATCAAAGTAGAATGACTTGGAGAGCGTATAAATCTGTAGGGGAAAGAAGGCGGGGTAGGGGTCGTCCTAGAAAAGGTTGGAGGGAAGGGGTAAAGGAGGTATTGTGGGCGAGGGGCTTGGACTTCCAGCAAGCATGTGTGAGCGTGTTAGATAGGAGTGAATGGAGACGAATGGTTTTTGGGACATGACGAGCTGTTGGAGTGTGAGCAGGGTAACATTTTGTGAAGGGATTCAGGGAAACCAGTTAATTGATTTAGTTGGACTTGAGTCCTGGAAATGGGAAGTACAATGCCTGCACTTTAAAGGAGGGGTCTGGGATAGTGACAGCT
Organism: Cherax destructor; assembly: GCA_009830355.1. NCBI lineage: Eukaryota > Metazoa > Arthropoda > Malacostraca > Decapoda > Parastacidae > Cherax > Cherax destructor. The sequence continues at coordinate 80,592 of WNWK01004133.1, forward strand.
GGGAGGACTATTCTCAGCTGTCGTATCTGAGCGCCTCTGCAAAGACAGTGATTATGTATGAGTGTGGTGAAAGTGTTGAATGATGATGAAAGTATTTTCTTTTGGGGATTTTCTTTCTTTTGGGTCACCCTGCCTCGGTGGGAGACGGCCGACTTGTTGAAATATATATATATATATATATATATATATATATATATATATATATATATATATATATATATATATATATATATATATATATATATATATCAGTTATTCAGCTCTTGGGGAATGGGAGACAATTAGGTTTGATCCGAGGAAAGGAAGAAGAGCTCCAGATCCTCAGATGAAGAGCATTTAAGCGGGATAATCAGAGGAGACGAGAAGCTGTAATGAGAGAAGCTTTTGTATGTGGAAGTCAGTGAGATGTTGTCATGGTAACCTGTGTTTAGTAGACACGAGATGAAAGGTAGGTGAGGGGGAGGGGAGGATCAGGGTGAGGGGAGAATCAGGGTGAGGGGAGAATCAGGGTGAGGGGAGAATCAGGGTGAGGGGAATAATACATCTGCAGTGTGCTACTACACCATTCTACATGACGGTTACAGTGGGACCAGGAGCTGTGTTTCCCTGTCATGTTCCATCTCCCAGTGTGTCAGTCTGAGCTGTGAGACTTCAGTAGTGTCAGCCTCAGCTGGGAGACTTCAGTAGTGTCAGCCTGAGCTGTGAGACTTCAGTAGTGTCAGCCTGAGCTGTGAGACTTCAGTAGTGTCAGCCTGAGCTGTGAGACTTCAGTAGTGTCAGCCTGAGCTGTGAGACTTCAGTAGTGTCAGCCTGAGCTGTGAGACTTCAGTAGTGTCAGCCTGAGCTGGGAGACTTCAGTAGTGTCAGCCTGAGCTGTGAGACTTCAGTAGTGTCAACCTGAGCTGGGAGACTTCAGTAGTGTCAACCTGAGTTGGGAGACTTCAGTAGTGTCAGCCTGAGCTGGGAGACTTCAGTAGTGTCAACCTGAGCTGTGAGACTTCAGTAGTGTCAGCCTGAGCTGGGAGACTTCAGTAGTGTCAGCCTGAGCTGGGAGACTTCAGTAGTGTCAAAGTATTCCAGCAAGGGTTCAAATGCTGCTACAGCAGACCTGGAGTTACTATCACTTGGGAATTGCCACGTCTCTCAAGACTTAATTGTCCACTTATTTAGGAATGTATAGACAATATAATAGCCTATATGTCAAGATATCTTATTAATGAAAATAAGATTCCAGATTTATTAAGCTAATTTCCTGAGTTTGCTTGTAACAGATAAGTGAACTGTAGATATAAATCCAGGTGTACTCCTGTTAACCCTTTTGGGGCCTAGTTAGTAGGCCTTTTGTGTATCCATATTCTCTTGCTTTACCGTCCACAGGATGGATATGGGGTACACAATAAACTAGCCACTACCATCCACAGGATGGATATGGGGTACACAATAAACTAGCCACTACCATCCACAGGATGGATGTGAGGTACACAATAAACTAGCCACTACCATCCACAGGATGGATATGAGGTACACAATAAACTAGCCACTACCATCCACAGGATGGATATGAGGTACACAATAAACTAGCCACTACCATCCACAAGATGGATGTGAGGTACACAATAAACTAGCCACTACCATCCACAGGATGGATATGAGGTACACAATAAACTAGCCACTACCATCCACAGGATGGATATGGGGTACACAATAAACTAGCCACTACCATCCACAGGATGGATATGAGGTACACAAACTAGCCACTACCATCCACAGCATGGATATGAGGTACACAATAAACTAGCCACTACCATCCACAGGATGGATGTGAGGTACACAATAAACTAGCCACTACCATCCACAGGATGGATATGAGGTACACAATAAACTAGCCACTACCATCCACAGGATGGATATGAGGTACACAATAAACTAGCCACTACCATCCACAGGATGGATATGAGGTACACAATAAACTAGCCACTACCATCCACAGGATGGGTATGAGGTACACAATAAACTAGCCACTTCGGTGGCAGAATAAAAAACAAAAAATCTAATCTCAGAACAGCCTATCCTATACTCATCAGTAAGGGAATTTTCAGGATCATATCTCCACTATCCCAGAAATGGAGACAAGAGAAATTATACATAGCAGAGAGGGGAAAGAGAGAGGGGAGGGAGAGTACAATGAGGACATCTTCAGGGACCCCTGAGTACATAGAGTATTGACATAGTTGCACGTAACAGAGTCCACCAGGTCTCTAGACACAGACAGGTGAACACTCAGCTATGTAATAGTGAAGGTTCTCTGTGCCTCCTCTCATGCACACAGCTTGTTATGTTGGATAAGCATGGATGGAGGGCTTCCAACACAATACTGGAGTACAAGGCTTCAAGCGAGGCTTCCAACACAATACTGGAGTACAAGGCTTCAAGCGAGGCTTCCAACACAATACTGGAGTACAAGGCTTCAAGTGAGGCTTCCAACACAATACTGGAGTACAAGGCTTCAAGTGAGGCTTCCAACACAATACTGGAGTATGTCAAGGCTTCAAGCGAGAAGAACTAGAAATATTAATCAGAAAAGCAAGCAAGAGAGAGAACAAGATAGATAAAGAAAGCAAGAAAAAGAGAAGATAAAGAAAGCAAGAGAGAAAGAACAATATAAAGCAAGAGAGAAAGAAGATTGATTATAAAAACAAGCAAAGAGAGAGAGAGAGAGAGAAGATAGATAAAAAAGAAAGCAAGAGAGAAGATATATAAAAAAGAAAGCAAGAGAGAAGATAGATAAAAAAGAAAGCAAGAGAGAAGATCAAAAAGAAAGCAAGAGGGAGAGAGAAGATAGATAAAAAAACAAGCAAGAGAGAACAAGATAAAGAAAGCAAATAAGAGAGAGAACAAGATATAAAGAAAGCAAGCAAGCAAGCAAGCAAGAGTGGTAGGTTCACTATTATGTGATGCGGTAACAAGAGAGTGGATCAGATCACGGGTGGGACTCGAACATGTGGCTGTAAGGTCTTAAAACTCGTAGGTCAGTGTGCTAACCACTTGTCCGTGACGGCCTGACAAGATTCATCCACTACAGGAGGATGTGGTGACGGCAGACTTCGTACACAGTTTGAAAAACAGGTACGGTAGGGCCCGTGAGAGGCTCAGTGGATGTCGGTCAAGGTTAGTTAAAGTGGCAGGATCAGAAGGTAGTCTCTCGTACCCCCCTCCCCACACACACACACAACCACACACACACAACCACACACACACAACCACACACACACACAACCACACACACACACAACCACACACACACACAACCACACACACACAACCACACACACACACACCACACACACACACAACCACACACACACACAACCACACACACACACAACCACACACACACAACCACACACACACACAACCACACACAACCACACACACACACAACCACACACAACCACACACACACACAACCACACACACACAACCACACACACACACAACCACACACACACAACCACACACACACAACCACACACACACACAACCACACACACACACAACCACACACACACACAACCACACACACACACAACCACACACGCACAACCACACACACACACAACCACACACACACACAACCACACACACACAACCACACACACACATACAACCACACACAACCACACACACACAACCACACACACACAACCACACACACACACAACCACACACACACACAACCACACACACACAACCACACACACACAACCACACACACACACAACACACACACACACATACAACCACACACAACCACACACACACACAACCACACACACACACAACCACACACACACAAACACACACACACACAACCACACACACACACAACCACACACACACAACCACACACACACATACAACCACACACAACCACACACACACAACCACACACACACAACCACACACACACACAACCACACACACACCACACACACACAACCACACACACACAACCACACACACACAACCACACACACACAACCACACACACACAACCACACACACACACACAACGACACACCCACACAACCACACACAACCACACACAACCACACACAACCCCACACAACCACACACACACAACCCCACACAACCCCACACATAACCCCACACACAACCCCACACAACGACACACACAACCACACACACAACCCCACACAACCACACACACAACCACACACACAACCACACACACAACCACACACACACCACACACACACACACACAACCACACACACAACCACACACACAACCACACACACAACCCCACACACAACCCCACACACAACCCCACACACAACCCCACACAACGACACACACAACCCCACACACAACCCCACACAACCACACACACAACCACACACACAACCCCACACACAACCCCACACACAACCCCACACATAACCCCACACACAACCACACACACAACCACACACACAACCACACACAACCACACACACAACCACACACACAACCACACAATCACACACACACGGAAAAAAACACCATCAGGCCAAGTGTCTATCGACAAATGCCTCTGACGGATGGCAACTAAGTACATTAAGTCCTTAGCATCGTTGATAGGTTCTTGGAAGTTGCGACTTTAAACCAAACGACGTATAACGAAACCAATTTTACCACAGGCTAAATGATATTAACGAGAGTTAAGTTGCCAGGGCAGTAGCGCTGCAGACGCCGTGACTGAAGTACATATATCGCTCTGGGGCGCTATAACGTCGTATCTTTATTATTGACATTTTTATTATTTTAGGCATCACATGTTTTTGAGAAATTGACATAAACGAGCATGGAGAGTAACGCTGATGCATGTCCTCCATTCCTATTTTCCATTCCTGGGTGGCAATAGATTTATTTTTCTCTTCAACGTTATAACGAAACGACGTTGAACGAAACGACGTTAAGCAAGGACTTCCTGTAACACACACTCGGGACTTTACATGGGAGATTTGATCAAGACACTGAAAATCTAAAGAGGAATTGACAGGGCAGAGAAGAAGACACTGATTCAAGAGGACCAGTATCAAGGAACACAGGTGGACCAATATCAAGGGACATACAGGTGGACCAGTATCAAGGGACACAGATGGACCAGTATCAAGGGGACACAGGTGGACCAGTATCAAGGGGACACAGGTGGACCAGTATCAAGGGGACACAGGTGGACCAGTATCAAGGGGACACAGGTGGACCAGTATCAAGGGGACACAGGTGGACCAGTATCAAGGGGACACAGGTGGACCAGTATCAAGGGGACACAGGTGGACCAGTATCAAGGGGACACAGGTGGACCAGTATCAAGGGAGACATAGATGAAGCAGTATCAAGCGGACACAGGTGGAAGCAGAGGACACAGATGAACCACAAAGAAGTATTTCTTAAAGTCTCATCCTAGTTTTTTTCTCTCTTACGATTTCTGTTTATATTTCTGAAGAGATCAGCAACCCACTTTCTTCATTCTACGGAATTTGCTTTTGTTTATGTTTGACCTCGCTTTATTGACCTTTATTGACACTGTTTTTCTTCTAAAAAGAAAGATTTATCTGATGTTACCTCACAGAGTCTGTTTTTTACATTTTTATTTTTTAACTAAGCCTTGAACCTCTCGGAAAGTCAGCAAATTTCAGCTATCATTACTACATTGTTATTGTTATCATCACCATATCAAGGACTGTCACCACTACACAAGGACCGTCACCACTACACAAGGACCGTCACCACTACACAAGGACCGTCACCACTACACAAGGACCGTCACCACTACACAAGGACCGTCACCACTACACAAGGACCGTCACCACTACACAAGGACCGTCACCACTACACAAGGACCGTCACCACTACACAAGGACCGTCACCACTACACAAGGACCGTCACCACTACACAAGGACCGTCACACTACACAAGGACCGTCACCACTACACAAGGACCGTCACCACTACACAAGGACCGTCACCACTACACAAGGACCGTCACCACTACACAAGGACTGTCACCACTACACAAGGACTGTCACCACTACACAATGACCGTCACCACTACACAAGGACTGTCACCACTACACAAGGACCGTCACCACTACACAAGGACTGTCACCACTACACAAGGAACGTCACCACTACACAAGGACTGTCACCACTACACAAGGACCGTCACCACTACACAAGGGCTGTCACCACTACACAAGGACCGTCACCACTACACAAGGGCTGTCACCATATGACAACAGGTAAATGCAACCTCCCTTCCTGTAAGCTTTTCCACCCTGAAATGTGCCACTCATCAGTTCAGGAAAGACAGTGCTATAACCTATATTGCCAGGCACACCACCTAAAGGGTATAAGACGACACATAACATCCAGACCATGGCAAAACCTGGGTAGCCAAAGTCACTCCAGAGAGAGAGGTTTTTTAGCGCCAGGAAGGAAAAAAAGCTGGCAGGAAATGACAGAAATCGTACACCAACTACAATAATTTCTGGAGTGGAATCACAGTCAATGGCCTCCACTCCAGAACAACAGATATTAGTGCCAGGAAAAAAAGACTCCTCCCATACCACAAATACCACCAATCCAACGACATTCATCTTTGCAAATATACAGGGTCTAAAGCCAGCAACAAACAACAACGTACCTTACATTCGTGGACTGCTTACAGAGTTAAATGCTATGTTTGCGGCTGTCACAGAGACCCACATAAGAGATCACTTGGACAATGAAATATGGATCCCGGGATACAACCTATACAGGTGTGACAGAGTGAACAGGCAAGAAGGGGGGGGTTGGCCTGTATATCACAGTCACTTATATGTTCAGAATTACTAAATGCCTCAAATGATGTAGTTGAAGTATTAGCAATAAAGATCGAGAATCAAAACCTGGTCATCGTGGTTGTATACAAGCCTCCGGATGCAACATCCCAACAATTCCAGGAACAGCTTCTGAAAATTGAGCACTGTCTGGAAAATCTTCCAGCTCCTGCCCCCAACATCTTGCTCCTGGGGGATTTCAACCTAAGGCACCTAAAATGGAGGATTACAAACAATGTGGTAGCAGAGATAACACCAGGAGGCAGCTCAGATGAAAACTCGCACACACATGAACTTTTAAATCTCTCTACCAAATTTACCAAATTTATGTGATGAGTCGCGAGGGAGCCTTCTCCAAATTCAACTTCAATAACAAAACATAAGGTGGGACCAAGTAAACCAAGTCCTAAATGATATAAACTGAGAAGATAACCTAAGCATTACGGATCCTAACCTATGTCTATGTCTTGTGTAGTGGCACTTGAAGTTTGCTCAAGGCAAATTCCCTTAAGGAAAAGGAAGAAGATGTAAACTAGAAAGAGAGAGGCGCTCCCAATACAGGCAAAGGCAAAGAATAACGGAGCGGCTACAAGAGGCCAATATATCTGAAATACGTAGGGAGACACTGGTCAGAGAAATAGCAAACATCGAATTAAAACTAAAGGAATCTTACAGGAATCAAGAAACGTGGGAAGAAATAACAGCTATAAATGAAATCGAAAGAAACCCAAAATATTTCCTTTCTTATGCCAAATCAAAGTCGAGAACAACATACAGTATGGGATGGGTCCTACACAGATGACAGCAAGGAAATGAGTGAGTTACTAAAGTCCCAGTATCACTCAGTTTTTAGCGAGCCGCTAACTAGACTGAATCGCTCAGGCACAGTACTCGCTCCCATCCTGTTCCTCATCCTCATATCGGACACAGACAGGGATATAAGCCACAGTGCCGTGTCTTCCTTTGCAGATGACACCCTAATCTGCATGACAGTGTCCACCGTTGAAGACACTGCAAGACTCCAAGCAGACATCAACTAAATCTTTAAATGGGCTGCAGAAAACAATATGAAGTTCAATGATGAGAAATTTCAATTACTCCGATATGGAAAACGTGAGGAAATTAAAATCTCATCGGAGTACAAAACAAATTCAACTACACAATAGAGCGAAAAACTAATGTCAAAGACCTGGGAGTGATCATGTTAGAGGATCTCACCTTCAAGGACCATAACACCGTAGCAATCGCATCTGCTAGAAAAATGACAGGATGGATAATGAGAACCTTCAAAACCAGGGATGCCAAGCCCATGTTGACACTTTTCAGGTTGCTTGTTCTATCTAGGCTGGAATATTGCTGCACACTAACTGCACCTTTCAAGGCGGGTGAAATTGCTGAACTAGAAAATGTACAGAGAACCTTCACGGCACGCATAACTGTGATAAACCACCTCAATTACTGGGAACGCTTGAAGTTCCTAAACATGTACTCCCTAGAACGCAGGCGGGAGAGATACATTATTATATACACGTGAAAAATTCTCGAGGGATTAGTACCAAACTTGCACACGTGAGTCACTCCCTACGAAAGCAAAAGACTCGGCAGACGATGTAACATACCCCCAATGAAAAGCAGGGGTGCCACTAGCACGTTGAGAGACAACACAATAAGTGTCAGGGGTCCAAGACTGTTCAACTGCCTCCCAGCATACATCAGGGGGCTTACCAACAAACCCCTGTCTGTCTTCAAGCAGGCACTAGACAGGCACCTAAAGTCGGTACCTGACCAGCCAGGCTGTGGTTCGTACACTAGACTGCGTGCGGCCAGTAGTAACAGCCTGGTTGATGAGGCTCTGATCCAACATGAGGCCTGGTCACAGACCGGGCCGCAGGGGCGTTGACCCCTGGAACTCTCTCCAGGTATACTACAGAAGGACCGTCACCACTACACAAGGACCATCACCACTACACAATTACTGTCACCACTACACAAGGACCATCACCACTACACAATTACTGTCACCACTACACAAGGACTGTCACCACTACACAAAGACTGTCACCACTACACAAGGACCGTCATCACTACACAAGGACCGTCACCACTACACAAGGACTGTCACCACTACACAAGGACTGTCAACACTACACAAGGACTGTCACCACTACACAAGGACTGTCACCACTACACAAGGACTGTCACCACTACACAAGGACTGTCACCACTACACAAGGACTGTCACCACTACACAAGGACTGTCACCAGCTACACAGGACGAGTCACCACTACACAAGGACTGTCACCACTACACAAGGACCGTCACCACTACACAAGTACCGTCACCACTACACAAGGACTGTCACCACTACACAAGTACTGACAACACTACACAAGGACCGTCACCACTACACAAGGACTGTCACCACTACACAAGGACCGTCACCACTACACAAGGACCGTCACCACTACACAAGGACCGTCACCACTACACAAGGACTGTCACCACTACACAAGGACCGTCACCACTAGACAAGGACCGTCACCACTACACAAGGACCGTCACCACTACACAAGGACCGTCACCACTACACAAGGACTGTCACCACTACACAAGGACCCTCACCACTACACAAGGACCCTCACCACTACACAAGGACTGACAACACTACACAAGGACTGTCAACACTACACAAGGACCGTCACCACTACACAAGGACCGTCATCACTACACAAGGACCGTCACCACTACACAAGGACTGTCACCACTACACAAGGACTGTCAACACTACACAAGGACTGTCACCACTACACAAGGACTGTCACCACTACACAAGGACTGTCACCACTACACAAGGACTGTCACCACTACACAAGGACTGTCACCACTACACAAGGACTGTCACCACTACACAAGGACTGTCACCACTACACAAGGACTGTCACCACTACACAAGGACCGTCACCACTACACAAGTACCGTCACCACTACACAAGGACTGTCACCACTACACAAGTACTGACAACACTACACAAGGACCGTCACCACTACACAAGGACTGTCACCACTACACAAGGACCGTCACCACTACACAAGGACCGTCACCACTACACAAGGACCGTCACCACTACACAAGGACTGTCACCACTACACAAGGACCGTCACCACTAGACAAGGACCGTCACCACTACACAAGGACCGTCACCACTACACAAGGACCGTCACCACTACACAAGGACTGTCACCACTACACAAGGACCCTCACCACTACACAAGGACCCTCACCACTACACAAGGACTGACAACACTACACAAGGACTGTCAACACTACACAAGGACCGTCACCACTACACAAGGACCGTCACCACTACACAAGGACCGTCACCACTACACAAGGACTGTCACCACTACACAAGGACCGTCACCACTACACAAGGACTGTCACCACTACACAAGGACTGTCACCACTACACAAGGACTGTCACCACTACACAAGGACTGTCACCACTACACAAGGACTGTCACCACTACACAAGGACTGTCACCACTACACAAGGACCGTCACCACTACACAAGGACCGTCACCACTACACAAGGATCGTCACCACTACACAAGGACCGTCACCACTACACAAGGACCGTCACCACTACACAAGGACCGTCACCACTACACAAGGACCGTCACCACTACACAAGGACCGTCACCACTACACAAGGACCGTCACCACTACACAAGGACTGTCACCACTACACAAGGACCGTCACCACTACACAAGGACCATCACCACTACAAAAGGACCGTCACCACTACACAAGGACCGTCACCACTACACAAGGACCGTCACCACTACACAAGGACCGTCACCACTACACAAGGACCGTCACCACTACACAAGGACCGTCACCACTACACAAGGACTGTCAACACTACACAAGGACCGTCACCACTACACAAGGACCGTCACCACTACACAAGGACCGTCACCACTACACAAGGACCGTCACCACTACACAAGGGCTGTCACCATATAAGAACATAAGAACATAAGAAAGGAGGAACACTGCAGCAGGCCTGTTGGCCCATACTAGGCAGGTCCTTCACAATCCGTCCCACTAACAGAATATTTGCTCAACCCAATTTTCAATGCTACCCAAGAAATAAGCTTTGACAATTCTACCCACTCATGCGCGAGTCCCACTCAAATCCAACCCCTCTCACTCATGAATTTATCCAACCTAAATTTGAAACTACCCAAGGTCCTAGCTTCAATAACCCTACTAGGCAGACTGTTCCACTCATCAACTACCCTATTTCAAACCAATACTTTCCTATATCCTTTCTAAATCTAAACTTATCTAACTTGAATCCATTATTGCGGGTTCTCTCTTGGAGAGATATCCTCAAGACCTTATTTATATCCCCTTTGTTAATACCCATTTTCCACTTGTATACCTCGATCATGTCTCCCCTCATTCTACGTCTTACAAGTGATGGGAAGTCGTGGTTACTAATGGGTGATTCAAGGTTTCTAGGTCTGTAGTCAATTATAGTAACAAGATTCGTCCACATCAGCTCCGGACAACAGGAAAATACAACCTCCCTTCTTGTAAGCTTTTCCACCCTGAAATGTGCCACTCATCAGTTCAGGAAAGACAGTGCTATAACCTATATTGCCAGGCACACCACCTAAAGGGTACAAGACGACACAGAACATCCAGACCATGGCAAAACCTGGGTAGCCACAGCCACTCCAGAGAGAGAGGTTTTTTAGTGCCAGGAAGGAATAAAAGCTGGCAGGAAATGACAGAAATCGTACACCAACTACAATAATTTCTGGAGTGGAATCACAGTCAATGGCCTCCACTCCAGAACAACAGATATTAGTGCCAGGAAAAAAAGACCCTCCCCATACCACCATTCCGACGACATTCATCTTTGCAAATATACAGGGTCTAAAGCCAGCGACGAACAACAAGATACCTTACATTCGTGGACTGCTTACAGAGTCAAATGCAATGTTTGCGGCTTTCACAGAGACCCACATAAAGGATCACTTGGACAATGAAATATGGATCCCGGGCTACAACCTATACAGGTGTGACAGAGTGAACAGGCAAGAAGGGGGGGGTTGGCCTGTATATCACAGAGTCACTTATATGTTCAGAATTACTAAATGCCTCAAATGATGTAGTTGAAGTATTAGCAATAAAGATCGAGAATCAAAACCTGGTCATCGTGGTTGTATACAAGCCTCCGGATGCAACATCCCAACAATTCCAGGAACAGCTTCTGAAAATTGAGCACTGTCTGGAAAATCTTCCAGCTCCTGCCCCCAACATCTTGCTCCTGGGAGGTTTCAACCTAAGGCACCTAAAATGGAGGAATATTACAAACAATGTGGTAGCAGAGATAACACCAGGAGGCAGCGCAGATGAAAACTCGCACACACACGAACTTTTAAATCTCTCTACCAAATTTACCTTAAACCAGCAAATAGTAGAGCCTACAAGATTAGAGAATATGCTGGACTTCATCTTCATAAATTAGACACTTATGCAACACTTGGGTATCTTTATTGATGAAACGTTTCGCCACACAGTGGCTTCATCAGTCTAATACAAAGTAGAAAGTTGTAAGGAGAGGAGGAGTTTGAGGTAATCAGTCCCTCGGCCTGGAGTCGATGTGTTCAGTCCATCAATCTTTCTACAAGATTGATGGACTGAACACATCGACTCCAGGCCGAGGGACTGATTACCTCAAACTCCTCCTCTCCTTACACCTTTCTACTTTGTATTAGACTGATGAAGCCACTGTGTGGCGAAACGTTTCCTCAATAAAGATACCCAAGTGTTGCATAAGTGTCTAATTTATAACTTGTCGGTTCTCTGAACCATTCATTTACACCTCATCTTCACCAACAATGATGATCTGATACGAAATGCCATCATATCAAAAACAATATACTCAGATCACAACATAATAGAGGTCCAGACATGCATGGGGGGAGCCCCAGATCAACAAAATGTGATGAGTCGCGAGGGAGCCTTCTCCAAATTCAACTTCAATAACAAAAACATAAGGTGGGACCAAGTAAACCAAGTCCTAAATGATATAAACTGGGAAGATTGCCTAAGCATTACGGATCCTAACCTATGTCTATGTCTTGTGTAGTGGCACTTGAAGTTTGCTCAAGGCAAATTCCCTTAAGAAAAAGGAAGAAGATGTAAACTAGAAAGAGAGAGGCGCTCCCTATACAAGCGAAGGCAAAGAATAACGGAGCGGCTACAAGAGGCCAATATATCTGAAATACGTAGGGAGACACTGGTCAGAGAAATAGCAAACATCGAATTAAAACTAAAGGAATCTTACAGGAATCAAGAAACGCGGGAAGAACTAACAGCTATAAATGAAATCGAAAGAAACCCAAAGTATTTCCTTTCTTATGCCAAATCAAAGTTGAGAGCAACATCCAGTATTGGGCCCCTACTTAAACGGGATGGGTCTTACACAGATGACAACAAGGAAATGAATGAGTTACTAAAGTCCAAGTATGACTCAGTTTTTAGCGAGCCGCTAACTAGACTGAGTCGAAGACCTAAATGAATTTTTTATGAGAGTGCCACAGAACTTGGCAGACGCAAGCCTCTCTGACTTCGAAAAGGCAATAAATGACATTCCCATGCACTCCGCTCCAGGCCCTGACTCATGGAACTCAGTGTTCATCAAGAACTGCAAGAAGCCCCTATCACGTGCTTTTAACATCCTATGGAGAGGGAGCATGGACACTGGGGTCGTCCCGCAGTTACTAAAAACAACAGACATAGCCCCACTCCACAAAGGCGGCAGTAAAGCAATAGCAAAGAACTACAGACCAATAGCGCTAACGTCCCATATCATAAAAATCTTTGAAAGGGTTCTAAGAAGCACCACTACACAAGGACCGTCACTACACAAGGACCGTCACTACACAAGGACCGTCACTACACAAGGACCGTCACTACACAAGGACCGTCACTACACAAGGACCGTCACCACTACACAAGGACCGTCACTACTACACAAGGACTGTCACCACTACACAAGGACTGTCACCACTACACAAGGACCGTCACCATTACACAAGGACCGTCACTACACAAGGACCGTCACGACTACACAAGGACTGTCATCACTCCACAAGGACCGTCACCACTACACAAGGACTGTCACCACTACACAAGGACCGTCACCACCTTGTCACTGTCATTACCATCTCGTCACTGTCATTACCACCTCGTCACTGTCATTACCACCTCGTCACTGTCATTACCACCTCGTCACTGTCATTACCACCTCGTTACTGTCATTACCACCTTGCCACTGCCATTACCACCTCGTCACTGCCATTACCACCTCGTCACTGTCATTACCACCTCGTCACTGTCATTACCACCTCGTCACTGTCATTGCCACCTTGTAACTGTCATTACCACCTTGTCACCGTCATTACCACGTTGTCACCGTCATTACCACGTTGTCACCGTCATTACCACCTTGTCACTGTCATTACCACCTTGTCACTGGCATTACCACATTGTCACTGGCATTACCACCTTGTCACTGGCATTACCTCCTTGTCAATGGCATTACCACCTTGTCACTGGCATTACCACCTTATCACTGTCATTACCACCTCATCACTGTCATTACAAATTCACTGCCATATCACATGAATCACAATCACATAGCGATTAATGACATTCAGAATATTTTTTTTCCACAGTCCCCTGGGAGGAGAGAGAGAGAGAGAGAGAGAGAGAGAGAGAGAGAGAGAGAGAGAGAGACTCACTTACACTGTGACAAACTAGATGTCACTGAAATCCTTTGGCACACCAGCCGTGAAACATATCGGGTAATTCCAAACTAATGCTGGAATTATTCCGCACATACACATGTTTCTTAATACTGAATGCATCATGTGGGAATGAGACACTTGTGCAACATTTGGGTATCTTTATTGAAGAAACGTTTCGCCAGCCAGGGGCTTCATCAGTCCAAAACAGAGAAGAATGATGGAAGACGAGGGGTAGTTTGAGGTAATCAGTCCCTCATCCTGGAGTCCATCAAGGTTGATGCACTGAACACATCGATACCAGGCTCAGGGACTGATTGCCTCAAACTCCTCCTCACCTTCCACCGTTCTTCTCTGTTTTGGACCGAAGAAGCCACTGGCGGGCGAAACGTTTCCTGAATAGACACACCCAAATGTGGCACAAGTGTCTCATTCTCTAACTTGTCTTTCAAAACATTGACTCATTGTAGGAATATTTAGACGTAATAATATGATATTACCTGAATAAAGCTGAATATTATCTCAACTGTTGATCATAAAAGAGTTTGTGATGTATCCCAACCACGAGCATCCTGACATGCATACACTAGGTATACATGTGGTGTATACCTAGTGTGTGCTATGTATGATGGTAACACCTCACAGGTGTTGGAAGCAACAGGTGTGCTGTAGTATTCTCCTCTAACTATCTCTCTCTCCCTTCCCTCTCTCAGGGAAATGGAGCCTTGCCCCTTTAACCGGCACTACTACGTGGATAAGTCGAATCCAGACGCTAGCTGAATGTGACGTGCCCCCCCCCCACACACACGTCTTGGTTACCTCCATTCGTAGCGCACATCACACCCACATGTTCCATTGTTATCCGTCTGGTCGGGCATTAAGTGGTCAACAAACTACCAGGTGGAATTGCTAGCAATTCCACCCTGGGGTGCTAACATCCGTTAGTTTAGGCAACCTCAGTGACCCTACGCGAGGGTCATCGAGGTTGAGTGTAAACTGTTTACCACCAGACAAGAATACTTTAATCCCTATAACAGGGACTGAAGTAAACTTTCAGCATATATACCTTGGGGAGCTGGCTTTATTATGCAGGGATATATGGCTGTCAGCTTGAGTTGCTTTGCCTAGCTGACTTCCAGTGTAACTATGTAACTGTAGCTTGCTGACTTCCAGTGTAACTATGTAACTAGCTTGCTGACTTCCAGTGTAACTATGTAACTGTAGCTTTCATCGTCACTGGCTGAACCTCGCTGAAGCTGAACTCTTCTCCAGGCTGAGGGACTGACCACCTCAAAAACTATTTCTCCAAGGTTGATGGACTGATTACATCTTCATTTCATTACTACACCTGCTGCCTCTGTACTCGACTGAAGAAGCCTACTGTGTAGACGAAACGTTTCAACGATAAAGATAGACAACTGTTACTCATGTGTCTTACTGATCAACAAGTCGGTAGTTGTAGCAGCCATCACCGGTACTTACGACCGTAGTGTCCCAGTGGATGAATTTGTGACGCTAATGACCTAGTTGAAACAAGAACTAAAGAAGGAAGAAGAGAAAGAAAAAAAAAAGGAAGAATAAGGAGGAGGAGGAGAACGAGGAGGAGAAAGAGGGGGGGATCATCTTGGTCCCAGAGCAACACAATATTTCTAGCCACCGACCTGATTACATTAGCAAGTTGAACCTCTGGTATTGCATTGTTGACGTTGCAACTGGTCTGGTGGACCCTCTAGGTGGGTCTCCTCGGTGCATTCACCGACACGTCTGCACTTAACACATTTAGTAGCAAAGATTTCGGTCCTGCAACCACAGTACGTAAGGTACATGAAACATTTCGGTCCTGGGACCATGCTATGTAGGGTACAGGAAACATTTCGGTCCTGGGACCACGTTACGTAGGGTTCAGGAAACATTTCGGTTCTGGAACCACAATACGTACGGTACAGGAAACACAATCTGTATATTCTTGGAAAAGAAACGAATATGCAGTAAAATGCAATCCTTTGGCAACGTTTCGCTCACAGAGTGTGCTTCATCAGTCCAATACAAGGAAGAATAGTCGAAGATCAGGAGTAGTTTGAGATAATCAGTCCCTCAGCCTGGAGTCAATGTAATCAATCCATCAGTCTTGATAAGAATACAGCAAATTTTATTCAGGAATACACAAATACAGTTACATAGATTATCATACATAGCAGCATGTGTGTTCAGAACCCAGGATAACCCAAAAAAGTCAGAGTGACTGATTTCCATTGGAACTTACATACAGCAGAGAGGCGAGGTGAAGCAGTTGTAGACGGCGTCACCTTGGATAAATCCACATATGGAAGTAGGTCATGACTATAGGTTAGGCAAGTGTAGCATTCTCTGTATCAAGATCCCAAGATGTTGCTGTGTCTGACAGCAATGTTGATAAATGCTCGAGAGAAACGTTTTATCAGTAAAGATACCCAAGTGTTGCACATGTGTCTAATTGATCAACTTGTCGGTTCTATGAACCATTAATCTGCATATCAAGTCAGGTTTAAGATGTCAGGTCAGGTTCAAGATGTCAGGTTAGGTTCAAGATGTCAGGTCAGGTTCAAGATATCGTCAGGTCAGGTTCAAGATATCGTCAGGTCAGGTTCAAGATATCGTCAGGTCAGGTTCAAGATATCGTCAGGTCAGGTTCAAGATATCGTCAGGTCAGGTTCAAGATATCGTCAGGTCAGGTTCAAGATATCGTCAGGTCAGGTTCAAGATATCGTCAGGTCAGGTTCAAGATATCGTCAGGTCAGGTTCAAGATATCGTCAGGTCAGGTTCAAGATATCGTCAGGTCAGGTTCAAGATATCGTCAGGTCAGGTTCAAGATATCGTCAGGTCAGGTTCAAGATGTCGTCAGGTCAGGTTCAAGATGTCAGGTCACGTTCAAGATGTCAGGTCACGTTCAAGATGTCAGGTCACGTTCAAGATGTCAGGTCACGTTCAAGATGTCAGGTCACGTTCAAGATGTCAGGTCACGTTCAAGATGTCAGGTCACGTTCAAGATGTCAGGTCACGTTCAAGATGTCAGGTCATGTCTGAAGTCTGAACTTCCCTCGTGTATGTCTGAAGTCTGAACTTCCCTCATGTATGTCTGAAGTCTGAACTTCCCTCGTGTATGTCTGAAGTCTGAACTTCCCTCGTGTATGTCTGAAGTCATGTTCAAGATATCGTCAGGTCACGTTCAAGATGTCAGGTCACGTTCAAGATGTCAGGTAAGGTTAAAACCTGAAGTGATATCAGTGGTGCAGCCATGAAGTCACTGACATCTGTGATAATGTCAGGTTGATTCAAGGATGAAGTCAAAGTATACACAACCTGGTTGACTGTTGTCTGCTGCTGACAGACAGCTATCTGCTGCTTGTTCATGTTGCTGTTATTGTTTTATTGTTTTACTTTGTTTTATTTTATTCTTGTAGTTTTATTTTTGTTTTATTGTTGTTGTTTAAATATTGATGTATTATTGTTTTATTTTTGTTTGTTTTTGTTTCATTGTTGTTTTTGTTTCATTGTTATTGTTGTTGTTTTATTGTTGTGGTGGTAAACATTGTTATCAGTTATCAGAGAACTTTCAACTCATCACCTTCTATCAGTGATAACAGCCAACAGCCTGTATGTCTGAAGTCTGACCTTCCCTCATATGTCTGAAGTCTGACCTTCCCTCATATGTCTGAAGTCTGACATTCCCTCATGTATGTCTGAAGTCTGACATTCCCTCATGTATGTCTGAAGTCTGACCTTCCCTCATGTATGTCTGAAGTCTGTCCTTCCCTCATGTATGTCTGAAGTCTGTCCTTCCCTCATGTATGTCTGAAGTCTGTCCTTCCCTCATGTATGTCTGAAGTCTGTCCTTCCCTCATGTATGTCTGAAGTCTGTCCTTCCCTCATGTATGTCTGAAGTCTGTCCTTCCCTCATGTATGTCTGAAGTCTGTCCTTCCTCATGTATGTCTGAAGTCTGTCCTTCCCTCATGTATGTCTGAAGTCTGTCCTTCCCTCATGTATGTCTGAAGTCTGTCCTTCCTCATGTATGTCTGAAGTCTGAACTTCCTCATGTATGTCTGAAGTCTGAACTTCCTCATGTATGTCTGAAGTCTGACCTTCCTCATGTATGTCTGAAGTCTGACCTTCCCTCATGTATGTCTGAAGTCTGACCTTCCCTCATGTATGTCTGAAGTCTGACCTTCCCTCATGTATGTCTGAAGTCTGACCTTCCTCATGTATGTCTGAAGTCTGACCTTCCCTCATGTATGTCTGAAGTCTGACCTTCCCTCATGTATGTCTGAAGTCTGACCTTCCCTCATGTATGTCTGAAGTCTGACCTTCCCTCATGTATGTCTGAAGTCTGACCTTCCCTCATGTATGTCTGAAGTCTGACCTTCCCTCATGTATGTCTGAAGTCTGACCTTCCCTCATGTATGTCTGAAGTCTGACCTTCCCTCATGTATGTCTGAAGTCTGACCTTCCCTCATGTATGTCTGAAGTCTGACCTTCCCTCATGTATGTCTGAAGTCTGACCTTCCCTCATGTATGTCTGAAGTCTGACCTTCCCTCATGTATGTCTGAAGTCTGACCTTCCCTCATGTATGTCTGAAGTCTGACCTTCCCTCATGTATGTCTGAAGTCTGACCTTCCCTCATGTATGTCTGAAGTCTGACCTTCCCTCATGTATGTCTGAAGTCTGACCTTCCCTCATGTATGTCTGAAGTCTGACCTTCCCTCATGTATGTCTGAAGTCTGACCTTCCCTCATGTATGTCTGAAGTCTGACCTTCCCTCATGTATGTCTGAAGTCTGACCTTCCCTCATGTATGTCTGAAGTATGACCTTCCCTCATGTATGTCTGAAGTCTGAACTTCCCTCATGTATGTCTGAAGTCTGGGGACCTGTACTACCATCCTGCGTGTATCTACACTGCATATGTATCCAGCATGTATCCACAATACACGTGTCTACACTGCATGTATCCAGCATGTATCCTCACTAGTTTGAACAAGGACACTGTTACTATAAGCAAGCAACACCCGCCTTACCCAGCACTTCCAGAACTTTGGTTAAAATCCATTGTGCAGACGCAGCGCGTGCACAAGAGATAACTCAAAGGGACCAAGACTCTTTAAAACCCATCCTTTCATACAAAAGCTATTTATCATAGCTGTCTTCAAGAGGAAAGGAAAAAAGTTCAAGTTAGTTGCTGTTCAGTCAGGCTGTTTTTATGTACGTTGCTTTCAATGTTAATATATTTACAGTGCTCTGTAAATGTTATAACTTCTACTACCAGAACTTGGTGTTTCTAATAATAATAATAATCTTTATTTCTACAAGTACATGATACAACTTATACAGACCATAGCTGACATCAGTGACACACTATATAGAAAGTGCCTGGTTATGCAGAGCATTTCGGGCAAATTACGTTAATTTCGTGCCCCAGGATGCGACCCACACCAGTCGACTAACACCCAGGTACCTATTTACTGCTAGGTGAATAGGGACATCAGTTGTCTCAAGGAAACACCCCACAAATGTTTTCACCCGTACCAGGGATCGAACTATGGACCTCAGTGTGAGAGCTCAGGGCGCTACCAACCGAGCTACGTTAGACTTCGTGCTGCAAGCACCAACAGCCTGATTGATTAGGCAGTCAAGCAGGCTTGATGTGGGATCTGGCTGCAGACGGTTGAGTGTGAGAGTGAAGGGCAGAGGGTGTGTCATTGTGGGTGTGATGGCCACACTCACAGTTCATGTTCCTTTCTTATGTTCTTTCTTATTCAGTGTTCCTCCTGTCTTATGTTCTTTCTTATTCAGTGTTCCTCCTGTCTTATGTTCTTTCTTATTCAGTGTTCCTCCTGTCTTATGTTCTTTCTTATTCAGTGTTCCTCCTGTCTTATGTTCTTTCTTATTCAGTGTTCCTCCTGTCTTATGTTCTTTCTTATTCAGTGTTCCTCCTGTCTTATGTTCTTTCTTATTCAGTGTTCCTCCTGTCTTATGTTCTTTCTTATTCAGTGTTCCTCCTGTCTTATGTTCTTTCTTATTCAGTGTTCCTCCTGTCTTATGTTCTTTCTTATGCAGTGTTCCTCCTGTCTTATGTTCTTTCTTATGCAGTGTTCCTCCTTTCTTATGTTCTTTCTTATGCAGTGTTCCTCCTGTCTTATGTTCTTTCTTATGCAGTGTTCCTCCTGTCTTATGTTCTTTCTTATTCAGTGTTCCTCCTGTCTTATGTTCTTTCTTATTCAGTGTTCCTCCTTTCTTATGTTCTTTCTTATGCAGTGTTCCTCCTTTCTTATGTTCTTTCTTATGCAGTGTTCCTCCTGTCTTATGTTCTTTCTTATGCAGTGTTCCTCCTGTCTTATGTTCTTTCTTATGCAGTGTTCCTCCTGTCTTATGTTCTTTCTTATGCAGTGTTCCTCCTGTCTTATGTTCTTTCTTATGCAGTGTTCCTCCTGTCTTATGTTCTTTCTTATGCAGTGTTCCTCCTGTCTTATGTTCTTTCTTATGCAGTGTTCCTCCTGTCTTATGTTCTTTCTTATGCAGTGTTCCTCCTGTCTTATGTTCTTTCTTATGCAGTGTTCCTCCTTTCTTATGTTCTTTCTTATGCAGTGTTCTTCCTGTCTTATGTTCTTTCTTATGCAGTGTTCCTCCTGTCTTATGTTCTTTCTTATGCAGTGTTCCTCCTGTCTTATGTTCTTTCTTATGCAGTGTTCCTCCTGTCTTATGTTCTTTCTTATTCAGTGTTCCTCCTGTCTTATGTTCTTTCTTATGCAGTGTTCCTCCTTTCTTATGTTCTTTCTTATGCAGTGTTCTTCCTTTCTTATGTTCTTTCTTATGCAGTGTTCTTCCTTTCTTATGTTCTTTCTTATGCAGTGTTCCTCCTGTCTTATGTTCTTTCTTATGCAGTGTTCCTCCTGTCTTATGTTCTTTCTTATGCAGTATTCCTCCTGTCTTATGTTCTTATGTCTTCCGGACATTCTCAACATATCGTCCAGTGTAAAAACAATTACGCATTGCACGATGTTTCGCCCACCAGTGAACCAGAACAAGACTCCAACTGTCATATGATGTACCTAGTACCTGTTGTGCAACATTTGGAATATTGTCGAAACGTTTGGCCAGCCAGTGGCTTCGTCAGTCCATTACAGAGGATAACGGTGGAAGATGAAGAGGAATTTGAGGTAATCAGTCCCTCAGCCTGGAGTCGATTTATTCAATCCATTAATCTTGAGTCTCAGTCATCACCTTGACAGGTCGTAAGTGTCGTGCTGATGCGACAAACTGTGGAATAAAAGTTATTGTCAATAGTCTTTAATGTAGATTAATGGTTCGGAGAACCGACAGGATAATGAATTAGACTTGTACAACACGTGGGTATCTTTATTGTGGAAACGTTTCGCCATCCAGTGGCTTCCTCAGTCAAAAAAATTATATATATATATATATATATATATATATATATATATATATATATATATATATATATATATATATATATATATATATATATATATATATATATATATATATATATATATATATGCACCACGCAGAAACAAGCGGGTATATACAGAGAAAGATCGCAGTCAGCAGGACTCGACACTGCTACTGAGAGGGGCAAGATTCCCAGGCAACGCTCTTATCCACTCAGCCACAAATGCCACATAAGCTGGGCAGCCTGGTTCAAAAGCCATGTTTCTTTCCCAGCCCGGGCTGGTATACAGTGACAGGATTTTCCAGGTGTAAATTATAATATATCTTTCTCTCCGATGTTTCAAGGAATACAGTTGAAGGGACTTCAGATGTCTGAGTGTACACAAGGAGTAAAAGTTCTCTGTACGTTTTGCAGCTCAACCGTCTTGCTTGCCTTGAAGGAGGTCGTCAGGGTCCTGCAGTATTCTAGCCTAGAGAGAGCAAGCGACTTAAACATTATTATTATTAAACTGTTAGGTATGGTAAGGTTAGGTTAAGTTAGGTAAGGTTAGGTTAGGTTATTAGAATTAAGTTAGGATAGATTAAGTTATGGTAGGTTAAGTTAAGAGAGTTTAAGTTAGGTTTGGTTATGCAACTCAATAAAAAATCTTGTTTAACTAAAAAATAACCACATTAAAACGAAGACTCGATACGTCTGGCAACAAGGTAGCTGAGTATATAAAACAAACGTTGAAATCTTGACGTTGATTACTGGCGTTGCCAGAGTGGGCTGTTAACTATGACACAGGTGCATGGACACCTGTGATGAGCAGATGTGTGTACTTACTATTACTACTGATGCTGCTGCCGACACCAGTGAGTGTACTCACCGTGTACTCAGATGTACTCACTGAAGTACACACATAGGAAATAATATTTACTTTTAATCTTCGCAGTATTTTTACGTTTTTAAGTTTTTTTTTCAAACACTTGGGGTCGAGTCTCAGCTCCTGGCCCCGCCATCATTGGTCCCTATCAAACCTATTTTTTGAAAGTGTAAAATTAGTTCCTGACATCCCTTTTTGGCTCACCTGTGCTTTTAGCCTCGATCTATATCTTCTCGCCCCTCTGCCCGAGTCTTGCAGACTTTCTGTATGCTCTCTCAAATTCTCTGAGTATCTTGTATGTCGTTATGGTGTCTCCCATGGTCCCTCTCTCTACAACTTGTCAACTGGAAGAATTTATTGACACCTGTAATTTTTGTCTTCTACAGAGGCGATTTTTAAGTTTTGGAAATGAATATTACGCTGTATCTTGTGTTTTGCTCTTTGTTAGAGAATAAGCAACAGTAGAGGTGCAAGGACCTAGCCTTGGAGTACTGAACTAATGACTTTCGTATGTATTTTGATCTATGTTATTAGGATAAACAGTAGAGGTGCCAGGACCTCGCCTTGGAGTACTGAACTACTGACTTTCCTAAGGCTAGAGTCTGGTTTGTTTACTATTTAATTAATCTCTGTTAGAAAACTGGATACCCATTTTTCTATTTGTCCTGTTGTACTAAGGGACCTCGTTTTCTTTTCTCAAATGCCTTAGCAACGACCGTACAGACCGTGATGTAACGTTGCTAGGCGTGATGTAACGTTGCTAGGCGTGACCTAATGTTGCTAGGCAACATCTTGTCCCTTTAAATCAATAAAAACTGGTTTCTCCAGCTCACGTTGATCCATAAAAGAAATAATTAAATTCTAGGCACGCCTCCACAGAGCACTTGTTCCTCCATCATTGTTGTGGGCAGAGCTCTGCTGCCTCCTTTGTGCGCAGGAATTTTGTCTGCTGCTTTTGCAAGCTTGTGGAATCTAACCTCGATCATAGCTAGTTCAAAGAATACCGAGTACTGGTACTAGTTTTATTTTGGACTTCGTTATTCAATAGTTTCCGCTTATTTCTACAACTTCTTTACTACCAATAAAAGCGTAATAAATAAAAACCTTAGGAATATAACAAAGAATACAGTGTAGGCAGACAGAGGGAGAGGCTACAAGGACACTTCAGTTACAGCAATAGACAATGATGTATAATGTAACGGGTGTAGTCACGGACACGTACAATCACAGGTACAGACAGGGACAAGCACAGTCAAAAGTGCAGCCTCGAACAAGTGTACAGTCACAAATACAACCACGGACAAGTACAGTCACAATTGCAGTTAAGAACGAGTGTACAGTCACAGTTACGGTTAAGGGCAAGTGTACAGTTAGAGGTACAGCCACGGACACTAACACAATCACGTACACAACAACGTACCCGAGTCCTGCTACAGCTAACACAGTTTAACTATTAGAACCTGTCCGTGGCCCCGTTACAGCAACAAGTATCTGTACTCTCAACCCTGACTGTACCAGTAACTGTACTCTCAACCCTGACTGTACCAGTAACTGTACTCTCAACCCTGACTGTACCAGTAACTGTACTCTCAACCCTGACTGTACCAGTAACTGTACTCTCAACCCTGACTGTACCAGTAACTGTACTCTCAACCCTGACTGTACCAGTAACTGTACTCTCAACCCTGACTGTACCAGTAACTGTACTCTCAACCCTGACTGTACCAGTAACTGTACTCTCAACCCTGACTGTACCAGTAACTGTACTCTCAACCCTGACTGTACCAGTAACTGTACTCTCAACCCTGACTGTACCAGTAACTGTACTCTCAACCCTGACTGTACCAGTAACTGTACTCTCAACCTGACTGTACCAGTAACTGTACTCTCAACCCTGACTGTACCAGTAACTGTACTCTCAACCCTGACTGTACCAGTAACTGTACTCTCAACCCTGACTGTACCAGTAACTGTACTCTCAACCCTGACTGTACCAGTAACTGTACTCTCAACCCTGACTGTACCAGTAACTGTACTCTCAACCCTGACTGTACCAGTAACTGTACTCTCAACCCTGACTGTACCAGTAACTGTACTCTCAACCCTGACTGTACCAGTAACTGTACTCTCAACCCTGACTGTACCAGTAACTGTACTCTCAACCCTGACTGTACCAGTAACTGTACTCTCAACCCTGACTGTACCAGTAACTGTACTCTCAACCCTGACTGTACCAGTAACTGTACTCTCAACCTGACTGTACCAGTAACTGTACTCTCAACCCTGACTGTACCAGTAACTGTACTCTCAACCTGACTGTACCAGTAACTGTACTCTCAACCCTGACTGTACCAGTAACTGTACTCTCAACCCTGACTGTACCAGTAACTGTACTCTCAACCCTGACTGTACTAGTAACTGTACTCTCAACCCTGACTGTACTAGTAACTGTACTCTCAACCCTGACTGTACTAGTAACTGTACTCTCAACCCTGACTGTACTAGTAACTGTACTCTCAACCCTGACTGTACTAGTAACTGTACTCTCAACCCTGACTGTACTAGTAACTGTACTCTCAACCCTGACTGTACTAGTAACTGTACTCTCAACCCTGACTGTACTAGTAACTGTACTCTCAACCCTGACTGTACTAGTAACTGTACTCTCAACCCTGACTGTACTAGTAACTGTACTCTCAACCCTGACTGTACTAGTAACTGTACTCTCAACCTGACTGTACTAGTAACTGTACTCTCAACCCTGACTGTACTAGTAACTGTACTCTCAACCCTGACTGTACTAGTAACTGTACTCTCAACCCTGACTGACTTCAACTGCTGTACTAGTAACTGTACTCTCAACCCTGACTGTACTAGTAACTGTACTCTCAACCCTGACTGTACTAGTAACTGTACTCTCAACTCTGACTGTACTAGTAACTGTACTCTCAACCCTGACTGTACTAGTAACTGTACTCTCAACCCTGACTGTACTAGTAACTGTACTCTCAACCCTGACTGTACTAGTAACTGTACTCTCAACTCTGACTGTACTAGTAACTGTACTCTCAACCCTGACTGTACTAGTAACTGTACTCTCAACCCTGACTGTACTAGTAACTGTACTCTCAACCCTGACTGTACTAGTAACTGTACTCTCAACTCTGACTGTACTAGTAACTGTACTCTCAACCCTGACTGTACTAGTAACTGTACTCTCAACCCTGACTGTACTAGTAACTGTACTCTCAACCTGACTGTACCAGTAACTGTACTCTCAACCCTGACTGTACCAGTAACTGTACTCTCAACCCTGACTGTACAGTAACTGTACTCTCAACCTGACTGTACCAGTAACTGTACTCTCAACCCTGACTGTACCTAGTAACTGTACTCTCAACCCTGACTGTACAGTAACTACTCTAACCCTGACTGTACTCAGTACTGTACTCTCAACCCTGACTGTACCAGTAACTGTACTCTCAACCCTGACTGTACCAGTAACTGTACTCTCAACCTGACTGTACCAGTAACTGTACTCTCAACCCTGACTGTACCAGTAACTGTACTCTCAACCCTGACTGTACCAGTAACTGTACTCTCAACCCTGACTGTACCAGTAACTGTACTCTCAACCCTGACTGTACCAGTAACTGTACTCTCAACCCTGACTGTACCAGTAACTGTACTCTCAACCCTGACTGTACCAGTAACTGTACTCTCAACCCTGACTGTACCAGTAACTGTACTCTCAACCCTGACTGTACCAGTAACTGTACTCTCAACCCTGACTGTACCAGTACTGTACTCTCAACCCTGACTGTACCAGTAACTGTACTCTCAACTCCTGACTGTACCAGTAACTGTACTCTCAACCCTGACTGTACCAGTAACTGTACTCTCAACCCTGACTGTACCAGTAACTGTACTCTCAACCCTGACTGTACCAGTAACTGTACTCTCAACCCTGACTGTACCAGTAACTGTACTCTCAACCCTGACTGTACCAGTAACTGTACTCTCAACCCTGACTGTACCAGTAACTGTACTCTCAACCCTGACTGTACCAGTAACTGTACTCTCAACCCTGACTGTACCAGTAACTGTACTCTCAACCCTGACTGTACCAGTATCTGTACTCTCAACCCTGACTGTACCAGTAACTGTACTCTCAACTCTGACTGTACCAGTAACTGTACTCTCAACCCTGACTGTACCAGTAACTGTACTCTCAACCCTGACTGTACCAGTAACTGTACTCTCAACCCTGAGAAGTGTGTGAATATTACATATGTAATTACAGCTACACATTGTGGCATAATACAGAGTGCTCTAGATATGGATACAGTGATATATTACAAAAAGTGTCCGGGTACAAATACATAAGCATATTACAAAGAGCTGCATTACGGGTACACAAGTATACAAAATAGAATTTAGTTGCAAGTTCAGTAAATACTGAATAATACAAGTCAGCGCCAGCATACATATCGTTGCCTTAGAATTTAATACAAGGTCATACAGAAGCCTAGCTATGTGTTGAATGTATCCTGTATTATTATAATAATAATATACAAGAGATATACAGCTATACGAAACATCAAGAATCACGTAGGGAACAATGTCCTCCAGGTCGAGGACTGACTACCTCATTGTTGACCATCTTCTTTATATAGATCTTTGAGGCTTAGGGACTGATTACTTCCTTATATATATATATATTATTGTACCCACGAACGAGTGGTATTGATCAATAACTACACTGCACTAGTCAGGGGTCGAACCCATGATGCTTTGGCCCGCCTCATGGTGAGCGAAAACACATGAGGATTGTGTGGTTCAGTGGACTAGAGCGTCGTATGTTTTTGCTTACCATGAGGCGGGCCAAATCGTCATGGGTTCGACCCCTGGCTAGTGCAAGCTTAAGAATTAGACACATGTGCAACATCTGGGTATCTTTATTGTAGACGTTTCGCCCTCCAGTGGCTTTATCAATACAAATTCAAGGACATAATTGGAAGACTGAAGAACTATATATAAATGATGAGGTAATCAGTCCCCAGCCTTGAAGCTGGTGAAGAGCACCGTAGTGGTGAAGAGCACCGTAGTGGTGAAGAGCACCGTAGTGATGAAGAGCACCGTAGTGGTGAAGAGCACCGTAGTGGTGAAGAGCACCGTAGTGGTGAAGAGTTTGAAGCACAGGCAAGAAGATTGGCACTTATATACTGGCGTCAGGTGATGTGCACCAGACGAAGGCATTGTCACAGTCTACCCACAGAGGTGGGTAGACTGTAGTGAGACAACAGGGGTGGGTAGACTGTAGTGAGACAACAGGGGTGGGTAGACTGTAGTGAGACAACAGGGGTGGGTAGACTGTAGTGAGACAACAGGGGTGGGTAGACTGTAGTGAGACAACAGGGGTGGGTAGACTGTAGTGAGACAACAGGGGTGGGTAGACTGTAGTGAGACAACAGGGGTGGGTAGACTGTAGTGAGACAACAGGGGTGGGTAGACTGTAGTGAGACAACAGGGGTGGGTAGACTGTAGTGAGACAACAGGGGTGGGTAGACTGTAGTGAGACAACAGGGGTGGGTAGACTGTAGTGAGACAACAGGGGTGGGTAGACTGTAGTGAGACAACAGGGTGGGTAGACTGTAGTGAGACAACAGGGGTGGGTAGACTGTAGTGAGACAACAGGGGTGGGTAGACTGTAGTGAGACAACAGGGGTGGGTAGACTGTAGTGAGACAACAGGGGTGGGTAGACTGTAGTGAGACAACAGGGGTGGGTAGACTGTAGTGAGACAACAGGGGTGGGTAGACTGTAGTGAGACAACAGGGGTGGGTAGACTGTAGTGAGACAACAGGGGTGGGTAGACTGTAGTGAGACAACAGGGGTGGGTAGACTGTAGTGAGACAACAGGGGTGGGTAGACTGTAGTGAGACAACAGGGGTGGGTAGACTGTAGTGAGACAACAGGGGTGGGTAGACTGTAGTGAGACAACAGGGGTGGGTAGACTGTAGTGAGACAACAGGGGTGGGTAGACTGTAGTGAGACAACGGGGGTGGGTAGACTGTAGTGAGACAACAGGGGTGGGTAGACTGTAGTGAGACAACAGGGGTGGGTAGACTGTAGTGAGACAACAGGGGTGGGTAGACTGTAGTGAGACAACAGGGGTGGGTAGACTGTAGTGAGACAACAGGGGTGGGTAGACTGTAGCGAGACAACAGGGGTGGGTAGACTAGTTATTTTTCAACATTCACACTAAGATCCACTACAGACCAGTTATATCTTAATTACCAGCCTCCAATAATAGATAATTCAGGTTTGTAACCTTTAACTCAGCTTGTAGTGTGTGCGCGCGCGCGCGCTCACCTAGTTGTGGTTGCAGGGCATGATTCATAGCTCCTGGTCCCGCCTCTTCAGTGGCCGCCACTGGGTCACTCTCCCTGCGCCATGAGCTTTATCATACCTCTTCTTAAAGCTATGTATGGAACCTGCCTCCACTACATCGCTTCCCAAACTATTCTACTTCCTGACAACTCTGTGACTGAAGAAATACTTCCTAACATCCCTGTCTCTGTCCACTTTGTCAATTCCTCTTAGTATCTTATATGTCGTTATCATGTCCCCTCTATCTCTCCTGTCCTCTAGTGTCGTGTGTGTATGTGTACTCACCAATTTGTGGTTGCAGGGGTCGAGGCTCAGCTCCTGGCCCCGCCTCTTCACTGATCGTTACTAGGTCCTCTCCATCCCTGCTCCATGAGCATTATCATACCTCGTCTTAAAGCAATGTATGTTTCCTGCTTACACTACCTCATTTGCGCGCGCGCGCGTGTGTGTGTGGTTACTAGTTGTCAACTGCACTTGTCTCTAGACACTTATCCTGGCAGCATATTTGTGTGTGTTCATTACATACATATATATATATATAAAGATAGAGAGAGAGAGAGAGAGAGAGAGAGAGAGAGAGAGAGTCAATTAAAGGCAAGTCTCACTTTTACCTGTCTCACCACTTGGATAACTAGCAACCTACATATCGTATACTCAAAGACCACGAATTTTATTAAACCTGTTCTTTCTTAAAAAACGGAGTCTGCGGGATATGGTTGTACCCTCCAAGACACTAAGACCCTCCAAGACACTAAGACCCTCCAAGACACTAAGACCCTCCAAGACACTAAGACCCTCCAAGACACTAAGACCCTCCAAGACACTAAGACCCTCCAAGACACTAAGACCTCCAAGACACTAAGCAAGACCCTCCAAGACACTAAGACCCTCCAAGACACTAAGACCCTCCAAGAAACTAAGCAAGACCCTCCAAGACACTAAGCAAGACCCTCCAAGATACTAAGCAAGACCCACCAAGACACTAAGCAAGACCCTCCAAGACACTAAGCAAGACCCTCCAGACACTGCACCCTCCAGATACTAGCAAGACCTCAATGACACTACAAGACCTAAGATACTAAAAGACCCTCCAAGAAAAGCAAGACCACCAAGACATAAGAAGACCCTCCAAGATACAAGCAAGACCCTCCAAGACACTAAGCAGACCCACCAAGACACTAGCAGACCCTCCAAGACACTAAAAGACCCTCCAAGACACTAAAGACCCCAAGACACTAAGCAAGACCCTCCAAGATACTAGCAAGACCCTCCAAGACACTACAAGACCCTCCAAGACACTAAGCAAGACCCTCCAAGACACTAGCAAGACCCTCCAAGACACTACAAGACCCTCCAAGACACTACAAGACCCCCAAGAACACAAGACCCTCCAAGACACTAACAAGACCCTCCAAGACACTAAGCAAGACCCTCCAAGACACTAAGCAAGACCCACCAAGACACTAAGCAAGACCCTCCAAGACACTAAGCAAGACCCTCCAAGACACTAAGCAAGACCCCCAAGACACTACAAGACCCACCAAGACACTAAGCAAGACCCTCCAAGACACTAAGCAAGACCCTCCAAGACACTAAGCAAGACCCTCCAAGACACTAAGCAAGACCCTCCAAGACACTAAGCAAGACCCTCCAAGACACTAAGCAAGACCCTCCAAGACACTAAGCAAGACCCTCCAAGACACTAAGCAAGACCCCAAGACACTAAGCAAGACCCTCCAAGACACTAAGCAAGACCCTCCAAGACACTAAGCAAGACCCTCCAAGACACTAAGCAAGACCCTCCAAGACACTAAGCAAGACCCTCCAAGACACTAAGCAAGACCCTCCAAGACACTAAGCAAGACCCTCCAAGACACTAAGCAAGACCCACAAAGACACTAAGCAAGACCCTCCAAGACACTAAGCAAGACCCTCCAAGACACTAAGACCCTCCAAGACACTAAGCAAGACCCTCCAAGACACTAAGACCCTCCAAGACACTAAGCAAGACCCTCCAAGACACTAAAACTGACTGAACCAGGAGTCGTCTGAAGGACATTCACTTTCATGAAATGTTGTTGTAAAACTCTGTGATAAGAGAGGCAATACAAACGGGGATAAGGCCACCATTGCCCGCATAGTTAAACAAGAAAAAATCACCCTCCAATGTTATCGTTTATCATCTGACAAAAATTTAGGTCATAGCCGCAGCCGCCGCAGCCACAGCCGCAGCCACAGCTATTCCAGTCACAGATCATGCCTGCTGTACTGAGAAGAAAGTGCTTGTGAAATCTTTATTTACTCGGAAGAGTAAATAAAGATGCTTTAGAAAAAAACAGTACTGAGATTTTTTCAAAATTTTCCTTTATACAGAAGATTAGATTAGATTTTGACACCTAAGTGAGTAGTTTATTGTGCACCCATAACCATCCCGTGGATGGTAGTGCAAGAGTATATGGATACAGAAAAGGCCTAGGAACTAGGCCCCAGAAACGTGTATAATTTACGTAAAATTGTATACGGGGTTTAAATGATACATTGGTGGATGACAGTAGTACAAAATACAAAAAATGGCTTTGTAACTTAGCTAAGCCAAGCCTTAAATAACAGCTTATCACTTAAGAGTGCAACCTTATGACGTTTCGGTCGGTCCTGGACACAGACAGTGGTCCAAGATGGACCGAAACGTCGTCATAAGGTTTCACACACATATGAGGAATATTTATGAATTGTTACAGTCTCGGTATTGTGAATTGTCAGTCTTTAAGACTGAACTTTCTAAATGAATTTACAAGGTCAGGTAAAATACAGACATTGTAAACGAGATGCATTGAACATTGGCTGGACGTTGGTCATTGAACATTGGCTGGACGTTGGTCATTGAACATTGGCTGGACGTTGGTCATTGAACAGTGGCTGGACGTTGGTCATTGAACATTGGCTGGACGTAGGTCATTGAACATAGGTTGAAAGTAGGTCATTGATGTGGTTATGTAACCTTATTGTTACTGGTGGGAAATATGCTGAAGCAACTGTGTGTTGGTGCTGTGAAGCACGCCTGTGTGTTGGTGCTGTGAAGCACTCCTGTGTGTTGGTGCTGTGAAGCACTCCTGTGTGTTGGTGCTGTGAAGCACGCCTGTGTGCGACGCCTGTGTTGGTGCTGTGAAGCACGCCTGTGTGTTGGTGCTGTGAAGCACTCCTGTGTGTTGGTGCTGTGAAGCACGCCTGTGTGTTGGTGCTGTGAAGCACGCCTGTGTGTTGGTGCTGTGAAGCACGCCTGTGTGTTGGTGCTGTGAAGCACGCCTGTGTGTTGGTGCTGTGAAGCACGCCTGTGTGTTGGTGCTGTGAAGCACGCCTGTGTGTTGGTGCTGTGAAGCACGCCTGTGTGTTGGTGCTGTGAAGCACTCCTGTGTGTTGGTGCTGTGAAGCACGCCTGTGTGTTGGTGCTGTGAAGCACGCCTGTGTGTTGGTGCTGTGAAGCACGCCTGTGTGTTGGTGCTGTGAAGCACGCCTGTTGTTGGTTGAGCATCTGGGTGCTGTGAAGCACGCCTGTGTGTTGGTGCTGTGAAGCACGCCTGTGTTTGTGCTGTGAAGCACTCCTGTGTGTTGCTAGCACGCTGTGTTGTCTGTGAAGCACGCCTGTGTGTTGGTGCTGTGAAGCACGCCTGTGTGTTGGTGCTGTGAAGCACTCCTGTGTGTTGGTGCTGTGAAGCACTCCTGTGTGTTGGTGCTGTGAAGCACGCCTGTGTGTTGGTGCTGTGAAGCACACACACCACTACTACGACTACACAAACACACTACAACTACAACACACACACACATACATATATACACATACACACACACACACACACCGGGTAAACAGTTAAAACTCCACTATCTTAATTACAAATCTTAGTAATCTAACTTTTAATGATGATCCATTAGGCTATTGGTTGTCAGTGAAATGATCTAGTAACCCGGAGTAAATCTGTGACTTGATAAAGCCCACTGTGTGGGCGAAACGTTGTCAATCACATTATACTACATTTGTGTTTATTTTTCCATCGTGTCGGTATTTTATACCGTTTATCTGCATATGAGAGTGAGGCCAGTGGTTAACGCACTCGCCTCGAGTGTTACCACTCACTCGCCTCGAGTGTTACCACTCACTCGCCTTGGGTTCAAATTCCACCCGTTTTGCGGTTTGTTGACAATCATGTTATAACGAAATTTGTAACCTTTAGGCCCGACTTGGTTCATCGAGTAGCCACGCAGAGTAGCTGAGTCCTATAAGCCTCTCTATAGGACTGATGACGCCACTGTGGGGCGAAACGTCTCCACACTGAAGATACCCAAGTGTTACACATGTGTCTTAATTTATCATCTTGTCGGTTCTCTGAGTCATTGATTTACAGTCACCTTCAACTGAGGTGCTGGAGAATAAACATTCAGTTATCTCTCAAACAGATTGATCAGTCACACTATT
Source organism: Cherax destructor (assembly GCA_009830355.1). Lineage (NCBI taxonomy): Eukaryota > Metazoa > Arthropoda > Malacostraca > Decapoda > Parastacidae > Cherax > Cherax destructor. The sequence goes on from WNWK01004133.1 coordinate 114,479, forward strand.
GGATCTCTCCCAAACTCCCCCCCCCCCTCTCTCTCTCTCTCTCTGACAAGTTGATAAATTAGACACTTGTACAAAATTTGGCTCCCACTGTGACCACAAATGCAAGTTTTTACAGGTGGATCATATTGTAGCCAGCTGGCCCAGTGGCTTACGCACTGCCCTGGAGTTTTATTGTAGCCAGCTGGCCCAGTGGCTTACGCACTGTCCTGGAGTTTTATTGTAGCCAGCTGGCCCAGTGGCTTACGCACTGTCCTGGAGTTTTATTGTAGCCAGCTGGCCCAGTGGCTTACGCTTTGAGGGGACTTGAGCTAGAGTTCGTCACGGCCACGCTGGCGGGAGATTCATCTGTAAAAAAATATTGTAATTCATTTTATTCTGATGAAGATTAGAACCTGTGTGGTTTTTCTTCGGTAGTTTTTGGATACGCGAGGAAGTGCTTTAAGGGCGCAACACAGCTCATTGAAAAGCCTGACTTACGAAGATATGTCAACACAAATGGAAGCAATGTATGGATAGCTCTTTATGCAGCTTTTGGATAGGAATCGCAAGTTTTTTCCTCCAGTCCATTTCCCCAACACAATCAGCGTCTCCCAAGTGTATGGTTTTTTCCAGTGCTACGACATAAGAGGCTTCAATAACCTTGGGGTTCATTTCTTGGGATACCCGTGTTGAATCCTGCTTCATCTTTTTGAGAACATTCCCATGACGTTCAAAAAAGCCTCGTCCTTGTCTTGAGGATGAACTTTTTTTCAGACGCTGCTGCAACTTTGGTTTCATAGAATCATTTAATAAAACTTTGCTACAAATAACATATAAAGGACTTTCTTCTCCCCTGATGATTGATGATGATGATTGATGAGATGGTGATGATGATGATGATGATTGATGATGATTGATGATGATGATTGATGATGATGGATGATGATGATGGATGATGATGGATGATGATGATTGATGATGATGATATGATGATGATGGATGATGATGGATGATGATGATGATTGATGATGGATGATGATTGATGATGATGGATGATGATGGATGATGATTGAAGATGATGATGATGATGAATGTGAATGTATATTGAATATATAAACATATGTTTTGTATGATAATGAGATTAAGACATGTGCAACATCTTGCTATCTTCATTGTAGACGTTTCGCCCTCCAGTGGCTTTATCAATACAAATTCAAGGACATAATTTGAAGACAGTAGAACTATATACAAAAGATGAGGTTACCATAGTCTGGAACAATGAAGTTTAAGTGACAGTATGGAGACATACACTGTCAGGAGGTGACAGTAGAATAAATAATGTAAACATCGAGAGGTCACGCCCCTCTCAGATCCAACCATTCACTGATTACATTCCTGAACACATCGACTCCAGGCTCAGGGACTGATTACCTCAAACTCCTCCTCTCCTTACACCTTTCTGCTTTGTATTGGACTGATGAAGCCACTGTGTGGCGAAACGTTTCTTCAATAAAGATTCCCATAAGTTGCATAAGTGTCTCAATCTTCAACAAATATTATTACTACTACTAATATTACTACTTCTACAATATTACTAGTATTACTACCACTAGTATTACACCTCACTAAGCCTCTGTGTCACTGTATTGTTTGTAACAACTTAATAAAGCTCCTGGAGAGCGAAACGTTGCCGCAATAAAATGTCACATTAGTTGCACTTGGATTAAAGTGTAATTAGACACATGTGCAACACCTGAGTATTTTTATTCCCAAGACGTTTCGCCCATCAGTGAGGGCAGTTGGCGTTGACACTGGAGACACTAGGAGTTGTACAAGGTGATCAGTCCCTCAACGTAGGAAAAGATGAATAAACAGAAGGGTGCACGAGGGGCTCGAACCGCGGTCCGTGAATTGACAGTTCGACGCTGAGTTATAAACAGCGGAGGGTAAGAATATATCTACTGCTAAAGCTCCTGGGTCGAGGGATGGAGTTCAGTTGGGTTATAGTTGGTGCCTCTGATGAAATATAATATAGTAAGTATTAGTTCCGATTCCTTCCTATTCGAAGCCTGGGTTAGCCTACAGGGCAGAGCGTCGGACTCTCAATTTACGGACCGCGGTTCGAGCCCCTCTTCCACCCTTCTGTTTATGTATTGACAGTTGCTTATTACTAATTGGTCTCTAGGAAAAGGTGTTTACTAATACTGAGGTCCTAGTAGCGATCAGTGAAGAGGCGGGGCCAGGAGCTGAGTCTCGACCCCTGCAACCACAAACAGGTGAGTACACACACACACAAAGAAACAAAATAATACATCAATAGTTTTTTTACCAAAAGTAATTTCTGGGTTGATGTTTGCACTGTGAAAATATATTTTATTTGCAGTGTAATCCCAGTATAAAAATATCCCCTGAGGAAGAGACTGTCATAAGTATCCCCTGAGGAAGAGTGTCATAAGTATCCCCTGAGGAAGAGTGTCATAAGTATCCCCTGAGGAAGAGTGTCATAAGTATCCCCTGAGGAAGAGTGTCATAAGTATCCCTGAGGAAGAGTGTCATAAGTATCCTGAGGAAGAGTGTCAAAGTATCCCTGAGGAAGAGTGTCATAAGTATCCCTGAGGAAGAGTGTCATAAGTATTCCCTGAGGAAGAGTGTCATAAGTATCCCCTGAGGAAGAGTGTCATAAGTATCCCCTGAGGAAGAGGCTGTCATAAGTATCCCCTGAGGAAGAGTGTCATAAGTATCCCCTGAGGAAGAGTGTCATAAGTATCCCCTGAGGAAGAGTGTCATAAGTATCCCCTGAGGAAGAGTGTCATAAGTATCCCCTGAGGAAGAGGCTGTCATAAGTATCCCCTGAGGAAGAGTGTCATAAGTATCCCCTGAGGAAGAGTGTCATAAGTATCCCCTGAGGAAGAGGCTGTCATAAGTATCCCCTGAGGAAGAGTGTCATAAGTATCCCCTGAGGAAGAGGCTGTCATAAGTATCCCCTGAGGAAGAGTGTCATAAGTATCCCCTGAGGAAGAGTGTCATAAGTATCCCCTGAGGAAGAGTGTCATAAGTATCCCTGAGGAAGAGTGTCATAAGTATCCCTGAGGAAGAGTGTCATAAGTATCCCTGAGGAAGAGTGTCATAAGTATCCCTGAGGAAGAGTGTCATAAGTATCCCCTGAGGAAGAGTGTCATAAGTATCCCCTGAGGAAGAGTGTCATAAGTATCCCCTGAGGAAGAGTGTCATAAGTATCCCCTGAGGAAGAGTGTCATAAGTATCCCCTGAGGAAGAGTGTCATAAATATCCCTGAGGAAGAGTGTCATAAGTATCCCCTGAGGAAGAGTGTCATAAGTATCCCTGAGGAAGAGTGTCATAAGTATCCCCTGAGGAAGAGTGTCATAAGTATCCCCTGAGGAAGAGTGTCATAAGTATCCCCTGAGGAAGAGTGTCATAAGTATCCCCTGAGGAAGAGGCCGTCATAAGTATCCCCCTGAGGAGGAGGCTGTCATAAGTATCCCCTGAGGAAGAGTGTCATAAGTATCCCCTGAGGAAGAGTGTCATAAGTATCCCCTGAGGAAGAGGCTGTCATAAGTATACCTCGAGGAAGAGGCCGTCATAAGTATCCCTCGAGGAAGAAGTTGCCATAGGTATCCCCCTAGGTATCCCCCGAGGAAGAAGCCGTCATAAGTATCCCCTGAGGAAGAGGCCGTCATAAGTATCTCCTGAGGAAGAGGCTGTCATAAGTATCCCCCGAGGAAGAGGCTATCATAGCTGTCGTAAGTATCCCCCGAGGAAGAGGCTATCATAGCTGTCGTAAGTATCCCCCGAGGAAGAGGCTATCATAGCTGTCGTAAGTATCCCCCGATGAAGAGGCTATCATAGCTGTCGTAAGTATCCCTCGAGGCTCTCTGAATTACAAGATAAAAAAATTCAAGGTTATTTACTGAGAAGTCAAAGTTTTGCTGTCTGGTATGTTCGTGCGTGTCGTGCGTGTCCGTGTTAGAGAGAGAGAGAGAGAGAGAGAGAGAGAGAAAGAGAGAGGACGGTGGGGAGGTGTGAATGGGAGAAGAATGATAGGGAGAGAACGAGAGAGAGGTAGGGAATAAGAGCTACCAACATGTAACAAGAGTGGACAAAAATACATTATCTAATAACCCTTAAGGTCACACAAAGATAATATTAATGTCGTGGTCAACATACCATACTAAGATTTTTTTTTTTTTTTTTTTGGGGGGCAGAAAAGCTCTCCTGTGTAAACAAAAGATATTTTGAATGAGCTCTTATTAGGATAACGTTTCGCTCTGTGTAGAGCTTCACTTCAAAGAGCGAAATGTTCTCCTAACAGGAACTTTTGCGACGTTTCTTTCCTTTTCACTACTGATTTGGATCCTCCCTGGATGGTTACTGTCGACCATCCCACTACAATACGACAGGATGGTAGTACCTCCCTGGATGGTTACTGTCGACCATCCCACTACAATACGACAGGATGGTAGTACCTCCCTGGATGGTTACTGTCGACCATCCCACTACAATACGACAGGATCGTAGTACCTCCCTGGATGGTTACTGTCGACCATCCCACTACAATACGACAGGATGGTAGTACCTCCCTGGATGGTTACTGTTGACCATCCCACTACAATACGACAGGAAGGTAGTACTTCCCTGGATGGTTACTGTCTACCATCCCACTACAATACGACAGGAGGGTAGTAACTCCCTGGATGGTTACTGTCGACCATCCCACTACAATACGACAGGATGGTAGTACCTCCCTGGATGGTTACTGTCGACCATCCTACTACAATACGACAGGATGGTAGTACCTCACTGGATGGTTACTGTCGACCACCTCACTACAATACGACAGGATGGTAGTACCTACCTGGATGGTTACTGTTTACCATCCCACTACAATACGACAGGATGGTAGTACCTACCTGGATGGTTACTGTTTACCATCCCACTACAATAAGACAGGATGGTAGTACCTCCCTGGATGGTTACTGTCTACCAGCCTACTACAATACGACAGGATGGTAGTACCTCCCTGGATGGTTACTGTCTACCATCCCACTACAATACGACAGGATGGTAGTACCTCCCTGGATGGTTACTGTCGACCATCCTACTACAATACGACAGGATGGTAGTACCTCCCTGGATGGTTACTGTCTACCATCCCACTACGACAGGATGGTAGTACCTCACTGGATGGTTACTGTCTACCATCCCACTACGACAGGATGGTAGTACCTCCCTGGACGGTTACTGTCGACCATCCCACTACAATACGACAGGATGGTAGTACCTCCCTGGATGGTTACTGTCTACCATCCCACTACAATACGACAGGATGGTAGTACCTACCTGGATGGTTACTGTCTACCATCCCACTACAATACGACAGGATGGTAGTACCTACCTGGATGGTTACTGTCTACCATCCCACTACAATACGACAGGATGGTAGTACCTCCTGGACGGTTTGTCACCACATCACTACAATACGACAGGATGGTAGTACCTACCTGGATGGTTACTGTTTACCATCCCACTACAATACGACAGGATGGTAGTACCTCCCTGGATGGTTACTGTCGACCATCCCACTACAATACGACAGGATGGTAGTACCTCCCTGGATGGTTACTGTGACCATCCCACTACAATACGACAGGATGGTAGTACCTCCCTGGACGGTTGTCTACCAATCCACTACAATACGACAGGATGGTAGTACCTACCTGGATGGTTACTGTTTACCATCCCACTACAATACGACAGGATGGTAGTACCTCCCTGGATGGTTACTGTCGACCATCCCACTACAATACGACAGGATGGTAGTACCTCCCTGGATGGTTACTGTCGACCATCCCACTACAATACGACAGGATGGTAGTACCTCCCTGGATGGTTACTGTTTACCATCCCACTACAATACGACAGGATGGTAGTACCTCCCTGGATGGTTACTGTCGACCATCCCACTACAATACGACAGGAGGGTAGTACCTCCCTGGATGGTTACTGTCGACCATCCCACTACAATACGACAGGATGGTAGTACCTCCCTGGATGGTTACTGTCTACCATCCCACTACGACAGGATGGTAGTACCTCCCTGGATGGTTACTGTCTACCATCCCACTACGACAGGATGGTAGTACCTCCCTGGATGGTTACTGTCTACCATCCCACTACGACAGGATGGTAGTACCTCCCTGGACGGTTGTCTACCAATCCACTCGATTTATCGTGAATCGATTTCGGGGGTCAGCGCCCCCTGCGAGACCACCACCTCAGCACAGTTCTCGAAACAGACACAATAAGCCACAAGTTCAATGTTTCAACATCGTCTTAGTATTAACCTTCAAATTTGGCCAAATGAAAATTTTGGAAAATATCCATCGAATGTTACATTATTTTCCAAAACATACGTTGTCACAATTTAATAATAATACTAATTACCTCATTTTTTGTATATAGTTCTACTGTCTACCAATTATGTCCTTGAATTTGTATTGATAAAGCCAGTGGATGGCGAAACGTCTACACTAAAGATACCCAGATGTTGCACATGTGACTAGTTCATAATAATAATAATGTAATTGTTTATAGTACCCTAGTGATACATATGTATCACTAGGGTATCTCCAGGATAAAGACACGTGTGTGTCCCACACATCTTGCTCTTGGTGACTGACGCTGTCTGGAGTTGCCCTGACTATACACTGCCAACCGTATCACTTCATTCTTTCGTAATGTGCTCATGTCTGAGGAATTAATGCACTTACAGCTCCTGGGTTTGTGTATTCGATGACGTTTCGCTAATTGGTGGCCTCATCAGTTCAATAGAGATTATGTGGAAAGACATTGGAAGGTAATCAGTCCCACAGCCATGAATATATATATATATATATATATATATATATATATATATATATATATATATATATATAGGTAAATTATATTTTAAGTTCTCTTTTGTAACCTCTTTCTAAGATAACATTTTTTCGAATTGCAAGGATAGGTGTCCACCTCAAATGCAAATTTTGAGAACCCATCCCTCCAAGAAATTTAAAAAAGGCTTTGAGAAAAAATATTTGGATTTCTCCTTAAGTCAATTGAAAGAAAGCTGAGATTTTTTTTTTGGTGAATAATTATGAATAATTGCAAAATGAGGATAAACTCCCATGTGCGGGTCATTTGTGTTTTATTTCAATAAATACTGGAGGACAAGGTTGAGATTTTATTGGTAATTAATAACACGTAGGGTTAGTAATTCAGGATAACCCAGTGAAGTCAGGTGCTCAGACTGGGTTAGTTTCACTTGGATCCTGCACTCCTCCCCCAGTTTGCGACCCACACCAGTCACCTAACACCCAGGACCTAATTACTGGTTAACAGAGGCAGCAGCAGATGTATACCTGGAGGGGAGTTTCGAGGGTCAACGCCCCCGCGGTTCGGTCGGTGACCAGGCGCGTAAGAAAACGTGCCCAGCGTTTCCACTCGTCTCGGGGACTGAACCCCAGTTCTTTAGTGTGTGAGCTGAGGAGTACACCACCTACCTCCACTTTACTTGAAGATAGAGAGAAATTATACAGAATACTGTACCAACACGATCAAAACAGTGAGACGAAAGAAACGTACTGACAACCCTGACAACATATCGCCCAAGTAGTGGGCGAAACGTTGTCAATAATCTCATCATGCCCCATTTGTGTGTTTGAAGGCGATGAGAGTACGACAGAAAGGACAAGGAAGGTGAGGTTGAGAATTCTCAACACAGACTCACTCTGTGTTTTTTATGACCTGATTTATATCATTAAAATAATGGTATAAAATATGCGACAGATTGACGAGTAAGACGCATATGCAACACTTTGGTATCTTTATTTCCGAAACGTTTCGACTACACAGCAGGCTTCTTCAGTGGAACACAGAGGTGGCTAAAACTTGAGACAGCAGCAGAGATGTAAAGATGATGCAATCAGTCCATCACCCTTGAAGTAATAGTTTTGAGGTGGTCAGTCCCTGAGCTTTGAGAAGCATCCTTAAATATGTAAATACATCATAAATTAATATGTATTTCGTTTTACACCAGACCAGATTAACAACCTGTCTCACACTTGACGCAAGAGAGTTGCAATGAAAATGCAGTTGAATCTTGCTCACCTTGTCTGTGGGGAGCTTAAATATAGTTGGTGTGGCTTGGCATAGATCCACAGCAATCAGAGTGGCTGCCATGGAGCCCAGGTTTTTGTTGATGGAGTAGATCAGGGGTCGGCAACCTTGTTCTGCCTAGGGGCCAGGGCCCATGTCTGAGCGGATGGCGGGCCCCAACTATCGCCATAGTTAATAAATAGAAAAGATTTTTAGATTTTGCTACCGAAGTGGCTAGTTAATTGTGCACTCCATATCCATCCTGTGGACGGTAGCGCAAGAGCATATGGATACACAAAAGGCCTAGGAACTAGGCCCAAAAAGGGTTAACAGGTGTACATTTGGATTTATATCTACAGTTCTAAGTACTTATCTGTTGCAAGCAAATTTACTGAATCTGCTTATTATATCTGGTATTTTATTTTCATTAATAAGATATCTTGACATGTCACATAGGTTATTATACTGTCTATCTCTATATTCCTCAATAAGTGGACAATTAACCACAGTGTTCAAGACAGTGACCATATGCCTGACCACATAATTTGCATTTAGTTTGGTCATCATCTGTCTGCCAAACTGCCAGAAGTACTTGTAACCAAGCCTAAGCCTGGCCACTACAACATCAGTCAGTACTTGTAACCAAGCCTAAGCCTGGCCACTACAACATCAGTCAGTACTTGTAACCAAGCCTAAGCCTGGCCACTACAACATCAGTCAGTACTTGTAACCAAGCCTAAGCCTGGCCACTACAACATCAGTCAGTACTTGTAACCAAGCCTAAGCCTGGCCACTACAACATCAGTCAGTACTTGTAACCAAGCCTAAGCCTGGCCACTACAACATCAGTCAGTACTTGTAACCAAGCCTAAGCCTGGCCTCTACAACATCAGACATACTTATTTACGTTCATCTTATCGTAGTAATAAACAGAAATAGTAATAATACATACTTAATTTTGACATATATTTATATATTTAATTAAGCAATATTATGTCTACTGAACATAGCAGTTATTTTGAGAGACTGGTATTGAACCTACCCCCCCCCCCTCCCCCTCCCCCTCCCCCTCTCTCTCTCTCTCTCTCTCTCTCTCTCTCTCTCTCTCTCTCTCTCTCTCTCTCTCTCTCTCTCTCTCTCTCTCTCTCTCTCTCTCTCTCTCTCTCAGCAGTTAGTGTGACATTTGGTGGTATTTTTCGCTCGACTGTCTCTCAGTATTAGGTGAGAGGCTGGAAGAGGCCAGATACGTCCCCAGGACTGCTGCAGGCTACCCGAGTATCAAGACTTCCACCAACAGACTGATGCATTCTCATTCTCAGCCTGCTACTCCTGTTTCTCCAGTCTGCCCCACGAGCACCTACCTGCTGGGTAAAGCCCTGGCACTTTCTCTACGGCTCTAGACACTCCTCTCCAACGCCTGTTCCGTCTTCCCACCTCATCCCACATGGGGGTCTTACCTAAACTCTCTTGTCTTGTCTTGGCCAAATGCAAAATGGACATCAGTCAGTCGGTTTCTTAATTTACTCTTCGTGTGTTTCATTTTTAAGAAGAGTTACTCTCACATGTAAGTACTGACCAACATTGACATTATTATTTTGTCGTGTGATCTACCAAGTTCGTATACATACCAGTTTCAAGAAGATATTTCTTCCATTAAATTTTGATCTTAATATATTGCTGCACTGCAACTCGATAAGTTCCATTTGAACATTTTCTGGAGCTGTGTTGACATCCACGTCACAGTGACCAACAGCCTGAAATCACTTGTCAGCGAAACGGGAAGACAGCTCAGCTTTCACACACATATATCACAGTCACAAATGTGTTGGTGTCTGTCGGTTTTTAATTTTTAAACACATATGTAGACTTATATACGGGCTTGTAAAACCGTTGATATATAAAAATAGTATGAGAGAGAGAGAGAGAGAGAGTGTGTGTGGCTTCACCCCACAGCTGATTATAGTTTTGCCAAGCTTCACTGTCTGCGCTTGTTCAAGAATTCAAGATGACGGAATTACCCCTCCCACAAAAAATAAAGCCTCTGGGCCGGGTAGATATAATATTTCTCTTAGGGACTGCGGGCCGAAGTATTTCGGGCTATGGGTCGGGTTCGGCCCAGGGGCCGTAGGTGCTGATTCCTGGGTAAAGGGAGAACCTCACTCCAGCGTAAACATTGAACTCATACTTCAAGACTGCAACCAGCTGCCTTGAACCTACCAAGACCTTCCCATCTGCAGCCAAGGACGCGTCTACATCCGATTACATCGCTGACGAATCCATTACTACACACACAGGTGACGTAATGTTTGTTTTGTGATGTTCACGGTGATTTACGCGAAGCTGCTGTAGCCATAAATTTATACCGTGTCTGTGTGTGTATATTTTTAGGTATGCAAATGTAGTTTAATATTTTTATGGTTTCCTTTAGAGGGCTCTACTGTCTCTCCATGGGTCGACGGAGATATAAATTCTTTTTCACCTGCTTGTGAGATACGCCATTCTGAGAGATTGATTTCCCAAGTAATAGTAACTAGCAGTGTGTGATGGGTAACCTTTAAGCTCCCGTAACAATTAAAGCCACAGTTGAACACCGCCAGTTCCTCTTTGCTCTACTGAAGCCTCACAGTTAAATGAGACTTGATCACACGGAGCAAGAAATCAATCCTGCGTGATGGAATATGACAGGGAAAGGGTGGACATTTGTTTTTATACATATATTATTTTACAGTATACGTATACATGTTATACGTTATACATATACATTAATGTTATATCCAACATTATTTAATTAAAAACACTGGTAGTTCATGAGAGCTGCTGTACATACAAGCTTGTGGTGGGTCATGACACACACACACACACACACACACACAGGGAGAGAGGGGACCCAGTAGCGATCAGTGAAGAGGCGGGCCCAGGAGCTAAGTCTCGACCCCTGCAACCACAATTAGGTGACTACAATTAGGTGAGTACACACACTCACACAGAGGTACGATAAAGCTCACGGATCAGGGAGAGAGTGGACCTAGTAGCGACCAGCGAAGTGTTGGGGCCAGGAGCTGTGAATCGACCCCTTCACAAATAGGTGAGTACAAACAAAAGCTTGTGGTGGGTCACGAAGGTATCACGAAGTTATACCTGTGTCTTTGCAAGGGGATACCACAATCCGATTCACAATACCAACCCTGTATGTAGGTAGCAATATACTTCGACTTGACCACCAGTGTTTCTCCACGACACATCTGAACCTGGATACTAGAAAATAATGTCCAGGAAGACAACATATCAACTATAAACAAGTTAAACCACGGAACGGGTGAGATTCGAATCCACGGCGAATGAGTCATAGGTTGACATGACTCACGAAATCGTAATGACACGATTGAAAACAAACCATACCACGGGTGGGGTTAGAACCCGCGATCAGAGAGTCACAAAACTCCAGACCGTCGCGTGGCTGTTTTGAGACTGATCGCGGGTTCTAACCCCCCCCCACCCGTGGTATGGTTTGAGTCATAGGTTCAAACCCCACACGTTTCGTGGTTTGTTTACAATCATGTTATTACGATTTCGTCAGTCGTGATATCAACAATTAAAACTGGTTTATCAGTTTTAGGCAGAACGTGCGAATGAGCATTCAACAAATCAATATGAGTTGAAAACACAGTGCTTTTACTCACTCTTAAATATTTAGATATGTAAGTGCATTTACAAGTTACAATTGATGAGTAAAAGAATTTAAAAATATGTACACTGTGTGGTAACGTATATAATATACATAAACATTATTTACACTTGATCCAAACATCCACAACACGCTATGTGGTTCAGCTACTGTAGGAATGTGGATAAATGGTTCATGGAACCGGCAGCATGGTGAGTTAGACACTTGTGCAACACTTGGGTATCTTTATTGTGGAAGCGTTTCGCCAACCAGTGGCTTCATCAGTCCAATTCAGAGAAGAATGGTTGAAGATCGGGAGGAGTTTGAGGTAATCAGTCCCTCAGCCTGGAGTAGATGTGATTTTCAACCATTTTTCTCTATAATAGACTGAGGAAGCCACTGGTTGGCGAAACGTATCCACAATAAATAAATAGTATGTCTAATTCATCATAATATAGGAATGTAGAGAGACTAACAAGAGGAGCAAGAGAACTTGGAAGAAATACGGAATTAAAACGTAGAAAACCGAAAAAAAGGCAGAAGAGGCACGAATAAATATGCAGGAATAAAAAGAGAAGCTGGTAAACAAATTGAAAATTATGCAAATCAGACGTTAAAAGAGTCAGGGATGCTCCGTAGACACATAAGAAAAGACAATTGTGAAGGTTTAAGTGGTAGTGTCCAAGAAAGATGCGAGATGCTGGTGAAGACTGGTGACGGAGAACCATTACAAGAACCAGGCAAAAAAATCAAGCTGGTCTTTATATAAAACAGTTGCCAGAAGATCCTGTTGTCAGACTACATAAACACCTGCTAAAAGGTCCTGTTGTCAGACTAGATAAACAGTTGCTAGAAGGTCCTGTTGTCAGACTAGATAAACACCTGCTAGAAGGTCATGTTGTCAGACTAGATAAACACCTGCTAGAAGGTCCTGTTGTCAGACTAGATAAACACCTGCTAGAAGGTCCTGTAGTCAGACTAGATAATCAGTTGCTAGAAGGCCCTGTAGTCAGACTAGATAATCAGTTGCTAGAAGGCCCTGTAGTCAGACTAGATAAACACCTGCTAGAAGGTCCTGTTGTCAGACTAGATAAACACCTGCTAGAAGGTCCTGTTGTCAGACTAGATAAACAGTTGCTAGAAGGTCCTGTTGTCAGACTAGATAAACAGTTGCTAGAAGGTCCTGTTGTCAGACTAGATAAACACCTGCTAGAAGGTCCTGTTGTCAGACTAGATAAACACCTGCTAGAAGGTCCTGTTGTCAGACTAGATAAACACCTGCTAGAAGGTCCTGTTGTCAGACTAGATAAACACCTGCTAGAAGGTCCTGTTGTCAGACTAGATAAACACCTGCTAGAAGGTCCTGTTGTCAGACTAGATAAACAGTTGCTAGAAGGCCCTGTTGTCAGACTAGATAAACAGCTGCTAGAAGGCCCTGTAGTCAGACTAGATAAACAGTTGCTAGAAGGTCCTGTTGTCAGACTAGATAAACACCTGCTAGAAGGTCCTGTTGTCAGACTAGACAAACAGTTGCTAGAAGGTCCTGTTGGCAGACTAGACAAACAGTTGCTAGAAGGTCCTGTTGTCAGACTAGACAAACAGTTGCTAGAAGGTCCTGTTGTCAGACTAGATAAACACTTGCCAGAAGATCCTGTTGTCAGACTAGATAAACAGTTGCTAGAAGGTCCTGTTGTCAGACTAGATTAACAGTTGCTAGAAGGTCCTGTTGTCAGACTAGATAAACACCTGCTAGAAGGTCCTGTTGTCAGACTAGACAAACAGTTGCTAGAAGGTCCTGTTGTCAGACTAGACAAACAGTTGCTAGAAGGCCCTGTAGTCAGACTAGATAAACAGTTGCTAGAAGGTCCTGTTGTCAGACTAGATAAACACCTGCTAGAAGGTGCTGTTGTCAAACTAGACAAACAGTTGCTAGAAGGTCCTGTTGTCAGACTAGATAAACACCTGCTAGAAGGTCCTGTTGTCAGACTAGATAAACACCTGCTAGAAGGTCCTGTTGTCAGACTAGATAAACACCTGCTAGAAGGTCCTGTTGTCAGACTAGATAAACACCTGCTAGAAGGTCCTGTTGTCAGACTAGATAAACATCTGCTAGAAGGTCCTGTTGTCAGACTAGATTAACAGTTGCTAGAAGGTCCTGTTGTCAGACTAGACAAACAGTTGCTAGAAGGTCCTGTTGTCAGACTAGACAAACAGTTGCTAGAAGGCCCTGTAGTCAGACTAGATAAACAGTTGCTAGAAGGTCCTGTTGTCAGACTAGATAAACACCTGCTAGAAGGTGCTGTTGTCAAACTAGACAAACAGTTGCTAGAAGGTCCTGTTGTCAGACTAGATAAACACCTGCTAGAAGGTCCTGTTGTCAGACTAGATAAACACCTGCTAGAAGGTCCTGTTGTCAGACTAGATAAACACCTGCTAGAAGGTCCTGTTGTCAGACTAGATAAACACCTGCTAGAAGGTCCTGTTGTCAGACTAGATAAACATCTGCTAGAAGGTCCTGTTGTCAGACTAGATTAACAGTTGCTAGAAGGTTCTGTTGTCAGACTAGATAAACAGTTGCTAGAAGGTCCTGTTGTCAGACTAGATAAACAGTTGCTAGAAGGTCCTGTTGTCAGACTAGATAAACACCTGCTAGAAGGTCCTGTTGTCAGACTAGATAAACAGTTGCTAGAAGGTCCTGTTGTCAGACTAGATAAACACCTGCTAGAAGGTCCTGTTGTCAGACTAGATAAACACCTGCTAGAAGGTCCTGTTGTCAGACTAGATAAACACCTGCTAGAAAGTTCTGTTGTCAGACTAGATAAACACCTGCTAGAAGGTCCTGTTGTCAAACTAGATAAACAGTTGCTAGAAGGTCCTGTTGTCAGACTAAATAAACACCTGCTAGAAGGTCCTGTTGTCAGACTAGATAAACACCTGCTAGAAGGTCCTGTTGTCAGACTAGATAAACATCTGCTAGAAGGTCCTGTTTTCAGACTAGATTAACAGTTGCTAGAAGGTCCTGTTGTCAGACTAGATAAACACCTGCTAGAAGGTCCTGTTGTCAGACTAGATTAACAGTTGCTAGAACGCATCAGCACAACAGAAAACGTGGGGAGACTACTAAGTAAGCTGTAACAAATGCAAAGTGACTAGGTAACTTATTTCCATAGGTGCTGAGAGAGTAGAAGCGCCGTGTGACCCAGTAACAAAGGTGTACACGCAATCTCTCCAAGCAGAACAAGTGCCCCAAAAATGGAAAAATGCAAATGTGGTCTCGATATAAGGGGACAGAGAAGAGAGACTGAACTACGGACCAGTACCCCTACTGTGTACACTGTCAAAGTCCTGGAGAATATACAAAGGAAGAGGATATTGGGACATTTGAGAAGGTTCTTTACGGAAAACTAACATGGATTTATGGATGGAAAATCCTATCTTATAAATTTGTTGAAGTCTATGACAGAGTCACAGAGATAAAAGAAGAACAAGGCTAGGTGGACTGCATCTTCTTGGATTGCAGGAAACCATTTGATACAGTACCAAACCAGAGATCTGTCCAAAAATTTGAGGAATAGACCGACTTAAAATGCAGAGTTCTCCAGTGGGTCAGAGAGTACCCGAATGACAGAAGGCAGAGAGTAACAAGAAGGAATGAGATATCAGTATGGGAGAGAGTAGCGAGTGGGGTCCCGCAAGGATCATTACTAAGACATCTACTGTTCCTAATATATGTAAACCAACTACTAGAGGGGATTGATTCTTATGTGTCATTATTTGCAGATGATGTAAAACTAATGAGAAGAATCATAAGAGGAGAGGATAGTGATAAACGCCAGGAAAACCTCAACAGGCTGCAGATATGTTGGAGGTGAGGGAAGACCGGAAGACCGGACACGGAGTACTGCATGGGCGTAGAAAACCTGCAAAGATCAGAGAATGAAAAGAACCTGGGAGTAAATATAACATTAAACATATCGAATATCATAATTGTAAACAATACCGACAAGTTGATAAGACACATGTGCAACAGTTAGGTAACTTTATTCCGAAACGTTTCGCCCACACAGCAGGCTTCTTCAGTCGAATACAGAGGAGGTAATAGGAGCAGTAGAGATAAAAATACGATGTGATGGACTGATTACATCTTTACATCTCTACTGTTTCTGCTCCCTCCTCTGTTACACACGTGTCTTATTAATTGTTTCTGCTCCCTCCTCTGTTACATACGTGTCTTATTAATTGTTTCTGCTGCCTCCTGTTACACACGTGTCTTATTAATTGTTTCTGCTGCCTCCTCTGTTACACACGTGTCTTACTAATTGTTTCTGCTGCCTCCTCTGTTACACACGTGTCTTACTAATTGTTTCTGCTGCCTCCTCTGTTACACACGTGTCTTACTAATCAAGACTATGACCAGAATTACACACATACACCGTATGAAGTCAATGTCACAGGCAAGGTTAACAAACCTCGAAATACCATTCATGAATCTGAATAAAGAATCCTTCGTAAATCCCATAAACAAAATAAGTTAGGCCAGTCATCGAGTACCTAGCCCCATCATGGAGCCCACACCTGGTCAAGCACATGAAGCTGGAAAATATCCAGAGGTTTGGCGACAAGTTGATGGTTAATACATATGTGCAACATTTGGGTATCTATATTGTTAGAACGTTTCGCCTACACAGAAGGCTTCTTCAGTCAGATACAGAGGCAGCAGTAGTAGTGAAATGAAGATGATGTAATCAGTCCATCAACCTTGGAGAAATAGTATTTGAGGTGGTCAGTCCCTCAGCCTGGAGAAGAGTTCAGCTCCGTGGAGCTGATCAAGACACGTGTAACACGTGTCTTGATCATGCAAGCTAGTGCCAGAACTGAGACGAATGCATTGTGAGGAGAGGTTGACGGGAACAAACCTAACTACCATGGCGGAGTGAAGGACAGGGGGAGATATGATTACGACGTACAAAATCTTAGGATAGACTGCATGAATTAAGAGAACCAGGATCAATGAACAAAGGTGAAAGCTGAAGACACAAATGAGCCATAGGTATGTTAGGAATTATTTCTTTAGTCTCAGGGTGGATGAAAAGTGGACAGGCTTGGAAGAGGCAGTGGTTGAAGCAAATTCATTACACAGCTTCAAGAATATATATAAGGCCCAAAAGACCAGAAATCAGTAATGCCCATCAAAGTGCTGTAGGAGGCAGGGCCAGGAGCTGAGTCTCAACACCTGCAAACACAATTCGGTGAGTAAAAATACTTGTCAGGAAGACAACAGCGAGTTATGGTACGTGACGAGGTGTCAGAGTGGGCGCCTGTGACGAGTGGGGTGCCACAGCCGTCAGTCCTATGACCGGTGCTGTTCCTGGTATTTGTGAACGACATGACGGAAGGAATAGACTCCGAAGTGTTCCTGTTTGCATATGATGTGGAGTTGATGAGAAGAATTCAATCGGACGAGCACCAGGCAGAACTAAAAAGGGATTTGGACAGGTTGCAGGCCTGGTCCAGCAACTGGCTCCTGGAGTTCAACCCCACAAAGAGCAATTCATGAAGATTTGGGAAGGGAAAAGAAGACCGCAGACGGAGTACAGTCTAGGTGGGCCAGAGTCCACAAACTTCACTCAAGGAAAAGGATCTTGGGGTGAGTATAACACCGGACACATCTCCTGAGGCGCACATCAACCAAATAACTGCTGCAGCATACGGGCGCCTATCAAACCTAAGAACAGCATTCCGACATCTTAATAAGGAATCGTTCAGGACCCTGTACACTGTGTACGTTAGGCCCATATTGGAGTATGCAGCACCAGTTTGGAACCCACACCTAGCCAAGCACGTAAGGAAACTGGAAACTAGAGAAAGTGGAAAGATTTGTAACAAGACTAGTCCGGGAGCTAAGGTGTATGTCCTACGAGGAGAGGTTAAGGGAAATTGACCTGACGACACTGGAAGACAGGAGAGATAGGGGGATATGATAACGACATATAAAATAGAGAGAGGAATCGACAAGGTGGATAGAGACAGGATATTCCAGAGATGGGACACAGCAACAAGGGGTCACAGTTGGAAGTTGAAGACTCAGATGAATCACAGGGCTGTTAGGAAGTATTTCTTCAGTCACAGAGTGGTCAAGAAGTGGAATAGTCTGGGAAGTGATGTAGTGGAGGCAGGATCCATACATAGCTTTAAGAAGAAGTATGATAAAGCTCATGGAGCAGGAAGAGTGACCTAGTAGCGACCAGTGAAGAGGCGGGGCCAGGAGCTATGAATCGACCCATCCAACTACAATTAGGCGAGTACAATTAGGCGAGTACTAGCCTGGCCTGCCATAGCCTGTGAGCATCTATATAATTGATATATTCTCTGTGAGAGCGTGTGAGGGAGACTCGACCCAGGGCTTCCAGTCATCACTATTTTTGTGATGTGTGACTTAGAGTGCTCAAGAAAAGCCTGTGATTGTACAAAGTTGTTAGTGTGTATCATCGTCACTCTGGCACGCTGCCGGCCTGCGCTGCGCTGCCAGATGTTTCACAGTTTTTAGTCCATTCTCACCGCAAATTCTCACTAGTCCTCACAGGCATTTATACTAAAATCCAATTTGGCTTTAACAAGTTGATTTCTAAAGGCGTTTCATTGCATCAGTTTGTCCCCTCTTGACGCTGCGTTGCGTCAGTGCCTCACCCCTGCTGTGTATATGCCTGACATTTGTATAGTTGTGTTACAAGACTGAGTCAGCTGGCACCAGACGGAAGCTGGTATATTCTTTCATATGGAATAACAGAGTTTGTTTTCTCAGCAGTAATAAGAAATTTCTTTTTCTATCAAGCTCATCACTATTTTCATTATGGTTAGTTTTGAAAATTAGACGCATGTGCAACATCTGGGTGTCTTTATTATAGACGTTTCGCCCTCCAGTGGCGAAACGTTGCCACAATAAATTTTATGTTTAATTCATATTTTGTCATATACTATATATACTTAACAGTTCGTAAACATATGAAATTATTTACAAACATTATCTCTCAGTCGACAGCAGGATTCGAACCTACATATTCCGTATCACCGAGGTTTACTGGAGTTGAGTCTCAGCTCTTGGGCCCTCTTCCCTTAATGTACTGTCATATTGCTTCACGGCCTCTAAGGACCTCAAAATTTACCCTTGAAGCTGCGTATAAGAACACAAGAACATAAGAAAGAAGGAGCACTGCAGTAGGCCTACTGGCCCCATGCTAAGCAAGTCCAAGTCACACCCACTCCTCTTCCAGTCCATTCCCTTTGCTCCCTCGGCGTTGAATATTTCCCGACACTCCTGGGGTTCACCTGTGCCCAGCATATTAACTTCCACTGGGGAATCCCACCTACCAGTGACAATGCCTTCGTCTGCTACACCTCCCTCATCTGACGCCAGTACACAAGCGTCTATCTTACATCCTGTCTTTCTGACTCTTCAAGACTACGCTCATATTCAAGGCTGAGGGACTGATTACCTCATCTTTTGTATGTAGTTGTGCATTCTTCACATTATGTCCTTGTACTGATAAAGCCACTGGAGGGCGAGACGTTAACAAAAAAGATACCCAGATGTTGTACATGTGTAATTCTTTACTTACCTCTGAGTCTCTTGTACATGTGTAATTGTGGCTTCCCTCTGTATTGGATAAGTTTAGATTTAGAAAGGACATAGGAAAGTATTGGTTTGGAAATAGGGTAGTTGATGAGTGGAACAGTCTGCCTAGTAGGGTTATTGAAGCTAAAACCTTAGGCAGCTTCAAATTTAGATTGGAGAAATACACGAAGGAGAGGGTTGTGTATTTGAATAACCGTCTGTCTACAACCATCTATCTACAGCTATCTATCTACAGGCATCTATCTACAGGCATCTATCTACAGGCATCTATCTACAGGCATCTATCTACAGGCATCTATCTACAGGCATCTATCTACAGGCATCTATCTACAGCTATCTATCTACAGGCATCTATCTACAGGCATCTATCTACAGGCATCTATCTACAGGCATCTATCTACAGGCATCTATCTACAGGCATCTATCTACAGGCATCTATCTACAGCCATCCAAAACCATCTATATACATCTGTCTACATCTATCTACAACCATCTATCCACAACCATCTATATCTACAACCATCCATCCACAACCATCTATCTACAACCATCTATGTCTACAACCATCTATATCTACAACCATCCATCCACAACCATCTATCTCTACAACCATCCATCCACAACCATCTATCTACAACCATCTATATCTGCAACCATCCATCCACAACCATCTATCTACAACCTTCTATATCCACAACCATCCATTCACAACCATCTACAACCATCCATCCACAACCATCTATGTCCACAACCATCCATCCACAACCATCTATATCTACAACCATCCATCCACAACCATCCATCCACAACCATCCATCCACAACCATCCATCCAGATAAAACAATATACGGTTAATGGCATATTATTACGAAGACATTTCGCCCACCAGACGGCTTCAGCAAGTCCCTGATGGGCGAAACGTCTCCCCAAATTGCCGTAAACTGCATAGTGTGTCTTACTAACATCCACGAGTGTGAAGGTGAGTTGGTAAATCCAACCACTCAGAAGGACCCAAGTGGAAATACTGCTTTTATTTACATTATCTGCTTTTGTTTGGTTGTTCCTGGACCAGTTCTGTGTAGTTTACTTTTATAAAAACCATTGTCAGTGTTTCAAATTATGAGATGTAAACAAGAGCTCAAATTATGAGAATTGTACCTTTATACTTTGGAAGAGTTTCGAGAGTTCCATTACTCTCGGAGCCCGGCCATGGGCCAGGCTCGTCTGGTGCTTGCCTGGTCAACCAGGCTGTTGCTGCTGGAGGACCGCTGCTTCACATATTCATTGTTGAGATAAAAGCTGAGACCTAAATAACAGCTCAAATGAGACCTAAATATAAGCTTAAATGAGATCTAAATAAAAGGTCAAATGAGACGTAAATAAAAGCTCAAATGAGACCTAAATAAGCTCGAATTATGAGACCTAGACAAAAGCTCAATTATTTACTCGTATTCTAGTGGAGAATACAATTCTACAATAGCGTCTCTACAACAAACAGCGAGAAAGCTATACTTAAAAGGAAGGAAAAAAAATCGATGGCTATTGTTAAGGTCTCGCCTGACGAGAGGTCCCGGACCCACTGACACCTCAGAGTTTTTCTCCCACAGGCGTTGTACCAAGTCTTCAGTCAGAGTAAACAGTATTCGATCCTACTTAGCTCCTTGTAGTGGAATCTAAAGCTTCAGCTCGACGGAGAATTTAAAAAAAGGTTGAAATTTTGTAGTTTGATTTTTTTTTCGGTATTTTTTTCGGTATTTTCCACCGAAAACCCTTGTTTGAGACCGGGCCGTGGGGGTGTTGACCCCCGGAACACACCCCAGGTAGACTCCAGGTTGATGAATGCTGGGGTTGTCAGGATGACATCCAAATTAGTGTCCTTGAAGAATTTTATTTATCCTCTCCGAGGCTGTGGGTCCCCTCAATGTGCACTGAGGTGCACCCCGTCCTCTATAAAAACTATAGATCTCTTATTTCTTAATAATTATTTAATTGACTTGTGTTTTTGTAATTTGTAAGGGCACTACCGTCAAAAAAATGTTCTCTAGATGAAAGATTATTTTGCATAATTACTCTAGGGTCTTTCGCTTTCTCCTTACGTTCTGCGAGTTGGTCTACCTGCGTCCTATATGATGTGCTTGTCTTTAGTCTTCCCTTATCTAGGGAGTTCTTAGTTCTTGTGATTAAACAATTGAAAACTGTGACCACCTAACACAAAGTTATTTTATTTTGCCTAGTGGCAAATAATAATAATAATAATATAATTACTAATACTACTACTACTACTAATAATATAATAATCGTGAGCACTAAATCCAAAAATTGGTTTTACAGTGCTGCAGGGCCGGACGTGCCAAAGGAATGTGTGAAGGGTAGGAGGGATTGAGGGGGGTTGGAGTGTGCAAGGATAGGGGTTAATGGGGGTAGGAGGGAGTGTAAGAGTAAAATCTACACCTGCAATAGGTTAGTATGCTAAAAAAAAACTCAGAGAGAATGAATCTGCATCAAAGATGGTACTTTCAGCGAGGAGGCTGGATAGGACGAGTGAGTTGGGGGGCTGGCAAGGTCGTCTGATAGCAGGTGGTGGTTATGGGCTAGGGTGGCTAGGATGGCTAGGGTGGCTAGTAAAGTCGGTGTGTGGTGGTAGTGGGAAGGTAGAAATAAACAATGTGTGGAGTAACCATAGAAGAAACACGTCAGGCAGAAGCAGGAATAGTGAGGGTTATAGAGGGTGAGAATGTGAAGGTAAGGGAGTTGGGTCAGTGTCCTACATAGGTTTCGTCTCAGTACAAGACGATCAAGCCACACGGAGTTTACGAAGTCATGGAAAGCATCACGTAGCATGAGGCAAGAGGCAGAATGAGGTAGATGGACTGGAGGACGTAGAGACATTAGCAGCATCTAAATCGGGAGACGGGGAAAGAACAGCAACACCAGTGGAATGAGGAATGTAAGTGGGGGAGAGAAGGTAAAGGCAGTGTAGAATGCGACATTGGATGCACTTCCATAACATCACAGATGCAGAAGGAGAGTATCTAGACACGGGGGCAGTAAGTTGACACCCGAGTGTTGTCAGCTGGGGGAGGTGTGGGTCTTTGATATGTTGGAAGAGACGACGGCCCAGCCGGGAGAAACTGCGAGTGAGAAACTTGGGGAAACGGAGGAGGAGGTAGTAGCAAGAAGGGAAGGCGAAAATGGAGGATTCAGTCATAAAAAAAAATCAGGGAACGGGTGGGGTTTGAACCCATGGCGAGTGATTTTGTTCCCTGATTTGTTTCGTGAGTCATATTTACTCAAAGATGAATACAGAGGTGACAGTCAACAGGAACCTGTGGATTCATGTTTGCAAAACTTTCACACACACACACACATATATATATATATATATATGAGAGAGAGAGAGAGAGAGAGGTATCATCCGTAAAGAATGATACGAAGTCTGATTATTATTATTATTATTATTAAAACTAAGTTCTAAAACACAAAGTCTGGGCTGGTATTTTTATAATATACAAGAGGCTACACACTTATATAGCAGTTTCAAGAACTTTGAATTAACTCTAGCAAGAACTCTCTGTTCTGACTAGTACTGAGTTGCCTTCAGCGGTTCTGTTATTCTACGTATATACTCATGTAATTTGCATGTTTAAAATATACACTGTATTCACGTTCTCTCCATGCATGCTGTACCCCATACACTTTGTACTCAATGCTTACTGTACCCCATACACTTTGTACTCAATGCTTACTATACCCCATACACTTTGTACTCAATGCTTACTGTACCCCATACACTTTGTACTCAATGCTTACTGTACCCCATACACTTTGTACTCAATGCTTACTGTACCCCATACACTTTGTACTCAATGCTTACTATACCCCATACACTTTGTACTCAATGCTTACTGTACCCATACACTTTGTACTCAATGCTTACTGTACCCCATACACTTTGTACTCAATGCTTACTGTACCCCATACACTTTGTACTCAATGCTTACTGTACCCCATACACTTTGTACTCAATGCTTACTGTACCCCA
Organism: Cherax destructor; assembly: GCA_009830355.1. Taxonomy (NCBI): domain Eukaryota; kingdom Metazoa; phylum Arthropoda; class Malacostraca; order Decapoda; family Parastacidae; genus Cherax; species Cherax destructor. The sequence continues at coordinate 137,954 of WNWK01004133.1, forward strand.
TACACTTTGTACTCAATGCTTAATGTACCCCATACACTTTGTACTCAATGTTTACTGTACCCCATACACTTTGTACTCCACACATTTTTGTGAAATGTTATGTACTAAGGCGCTGGACAGGCACCTAAAATCAGTACCTGGCCAGCCAGGTTGTACTTCGTACTACGATGGACTACGTGCGGTCAGCAGTAACAGCCTGGTTGATCGGGTCCTGATCCACCGCAAGGCCTGGTCATGGACCGGGCTGCGAGGGCGTTGACCCCCGAAACCCTCTCCAGGTATACTCCATGTATACCGGGCATTATGGCAGGAAGGGAAGTGCTGAGAGAGAGAGAGAGAGAGAGAGAGAGAGAGAGAGAGAGAGAGAGAGAGAGAGAGAGTGTGTGTGTGTGTGTGTGAGTGAGTGTGTAAAGACACAAAACAGCCTGGTTTATTTCCAATATTTTACATAAAAATATTATTGATAAATACTCGAGTAGGAAATTAGTAATTTCTTTATTGATTTCCTTAACGCTATCGATCGATATTACGTTATTAAATCAAAATATAAATATAATGGAACTGTGAGGTTAATACTGTCAGTGGCAGGATGAAACTCAAGTGGAGACAAAAAACAAATAGTAAGAATCTGTATATTTCGACCTCCAATAGAGGTCCTCTTCAGCAGATCAAAACTTCACAGACACATCGAAATATGCGGATTCTTATATGTTTCCGTCTCCATGTGTGTTTTATCCTGCCTTAAAATGGTGTTATTTTATTTATAAAATAACACCATTTTAAGGTGAATATGTACCTTATGGAACGAAGAAGAGACAGACATACCTGGTACGTGGAAGATACTTGAAGGGTCAGGTCCCAAATCAAGAAAGTAACATAAATCATAGGAGATATAAGCGATGGAATGAAGACCTGACGCAGTGCAAAGCATCGTAGCCACGCTAGGAGAGCAGCACTGTGTCCACACCCGTCGTCCAAGACGACTCAATCTTGTTGAAAAATTATATTAAATACCGACAAGTTGATGTTTAAGACATGTACAACAGTTAGGTATCTTTATTGATGAAACGTTTCGCCCACACAGTAAGCTTCTTCAAATACAGAAGGCGAAACGTTCCAACATTAAACATTCCCAATTGTTGCACATGAGTCTTAATCAACTCCTCAGTCTGATACCAGGAGATATTATAATTATTGCTGGGAGTATTATAATCAAATAAAGCGCTAAACCGACAAGGAAGCTGTAGTCGCTATATGGTCCAGCGGGCCGCTAGCAGCAACAGCCTGGGTGAACATTCAACATAAAACGAAACATTTTAGCTGAATTTTTCTTGATTATGATCTGGAGTTAATTTTAAATGTTTATTGACAGTGGCGACCTCCGTTGTCAATGTTGTTTACGTTTGTGGCGTTCGTGTACACGAATCCGGAGCATGCGGATTATCTAGCTCGTTCCCAGGTTCTCCTGGCGTAGGTGTCTGGCTTTCACCTTATTGATTCTGAGCAGCAGCAGGAGCAGCAGCAGGAGCAGCAGCAGGAGCAGCAGCAGGAGCAGCAGCAGGAGCAGCAGCAGGAAATGACAACTTCTACTACCACTACTGCCACCACCACTACTACTATCACCACCACCACTACTACTATCACCACCACCACTACTACTATCACCACCACCACTACTACTATCACCACCACCACTACTACTATCACCACCACCACTACTACTATCACCACCACCACTACTACTATCACCACCACCACTACCACCACCTTCATTAAGCCTTCTTTTACATCATCTTTCTTCTTCCCGTCAAGTTTACCAAACTGACCTTGGCATTACCAGTTTACTTCGAGTTTGCAGGAATTTTCTTTGATATGAAGGCAGCCATATACAGAATCTTAGAGTGACACGTAAATCAGAGGGTGTCTTGTGGCTTGATCGCTAGCGCACTCAGCTCACACACTGAGGTCCAGGGTTTGAATCTCCTCGGGTACGGCTGGAAAACATTAGGTACGTGTTTCCATAAGATACCTGTTGTCCCTGTTCACCCATCAGTATAAAATAGGTACCTGGGTGTTAGTCGACTGGTGTGGGTCGCATCCTGGGACAAAACTGACTTAATTTGCGGGAAATGCTCAGCATAACAAGTGTCTTTCTATATAGTAGTATGTCATTGATGTCAGCTATGGTCTGTATACCTTGTACATGTACTTGTAGTAAATAAAGATATTATTATTATCGCCAGGATTTACGAAGGGCACAATTGAATTTGCAAGGGTTTAGCGAAATTGCTTTGGGATTTCACCTCTGTTAGAAAACCAGTACTTACCTATGTCCTTTCTAAATCTAAATTTATCCAATTTAAATCCGTTATTTCTGGTTCTTACTTGGTTCAATATCCTCAGTATTTTATTAATATCTCCTTTGTTTATGCCCATCATCCACTTGTACACCTCGATGATATCTCCCCTCATTCTACGTCTCTCCAGAGAGTGGAGATTCAACGCTCTAAGTCTATCTTCATACGGGAGATTTCTTATACTGTAAATCATTTTAGTCATTCTTCTTTGTATGTTCTCCAATGAATCTATATCCATCCTGTAGTAAGGAGACCAAAACTGAGCTGCATAATCCAAATGAGGTCTCACTAGTGATGTATAGAGCTGTAAAATAACTTTGGACTTCTGTTGCTTATATTCTTGAAATAAATCCTAGTAATCTGTTAGCCTTATTGCGCACACTTAGGCACTGTTGTCTTGGCTTTAGATTTCTGCTTACCATGACTCCCAAGTCTTTTTCACATTCTGTATGATCAAGTTCTACTTCACCTAGTTTATAAATTCGAGGGATATTTTCATTACCAAGGACAAGGACTTTACACTTGTCCAAATCCTCAGTAAATTTACTCATGTCATTTGTAATTCCCTACTCAAGCTCATTAAAGTAAATTATGAACAACAATGGGCCTAAAACTGATCTTTGTGGGACGCCAATGGTGACCAATCCCCACTCAGATTTGACCCCATTAATGGAAACTCTCTGCTTTCTATTGGTAAGCCATGCCTCTATCCATGCTAGAACTTTACCTCCTATACCATGAGCTGCCACCTTTCTTAAGTGTCTTTTGTGAGGTACTCTATAGAAGACTTTACTGAAATCTAAATAAACATCATATTCCTTATCATTATCTACTGCCTCAAATGCTTTATTAAAAAACGTCAGTAAATTTGTCAGGCAGGAACGACCTCTCGTGAACCCATGCTGAGATTCATTAATCAAATTATGCTCTTCAAGATGACTAATAATATCAGTTATAATTTATTCCAATAATTTGCCTACAATAGACGTCAGGCTCATTGGACGGTAATTTGATGGAATGGACTTATCCCCTCGTTTAAATATAGGAACTACATTAGCCATATTCCACATCTCTGGCACAACACCAGTTTGGATGGACGCATTAAACACGCTCGTTAATGGCTGACTAAGTTCCATCTTGCATTCTTTAAGTACCCTGGAAAACAACTACTACTACTATTACACATAACCCGCACATAGAAGAGGGGAGGTTACGACCATTTACAATGGTCCAAGTCGGACCGAAACGTCGTCGTAACCTCCTCTCTTTTACGTGCGGGTTATTTGTGTATTGTTCCAGTCAAGGTATTGTGCCTTTTTGTTCATTACTACTGCTGCTGCTGCTGCTGCTGCTGCTATTACCCTCAGGTATGCCTCATTTTGCAGATACCTCACCTGACCTCTTTCATATACTCTGTGTCCAGTATTATACTGGCTTTACAAAGAGCAACGGGGCCATAATTGATGTCTTACTAGTTACACGGGTCTGTTTACCTAATGAATGGGATGATGTAAACACCAGCTGCCAGATGGTTTGTGTAAGCGAAAACATTAAAAATTTCAATGCGCATAATTAACATAAGATAAGGTCACCTGTAGATCAGTAAGACGTGTGCGACAGTTAATTATTTTATTTACATCTATTTGTCGGTACTGTATACCTTTAATAATGATAAGTACACCTGCACTATCGACAGCTTAAAAAAAAAAAACATTGTGTGGTTCATTTAATTCCCGTAATAATTTTAATCGTCAACTCATAACGTTCATACTCATCTTTTATTATATATTTCAACCAAAACAAATGTTAACTGTAGTGGAAAATTGAAGTTTCCTAAAAAACGTAAAAGTATTGTAAAATATAATTTAAAACAATCCGAGCTTCATAAAAGGAGATGTCTGGAGGCTTCTCTTTCTTATTAGTCACAGACACAATCTCTAGAAACAACGGCAGCTTCAAGACCTCAGAGGTATTAGCATAACTAGTATTAAGATCCCACAACACTGCTTTTTTCTCTCTTTCCCCCTCCCCTCCGTTCATTAATATGCCTAAATTTGGTGGGTAGGTGTGTCCTGCCACAACACTTATGTGATCATTTTATACTTTGTTAAACTACTTTTTGAAAACTAGACACATATGCAACATCTGGGTATGTACAAGAATGGTATACAATACCGACATGATGAAATTAAGACACATGTGCAACATCTGGGTATCTTTATTGTAGACGTTTCGCCCTCCAGTGGCTTTATCAATACAAATCTTTTGTATATAGTTCTGTCTTCAAATTATGTCCTAGAATTTTGTATTGATAAAGCCACTGGATGGTTAAACGTCTACATTAAAGATACCCAGATGTTGCACATGTGTCTAATTTTCAACTTGTCGGTATTATACCATTCTTGTACAAACTACCTTTTAATATAAATCCAGTGTTAACTTTTATGACGTGCTATTTCACCTGGTAATGTTATATATGTCGTGCCGAATAGGTAAAACTGGTCAGTTAGCAAGAACTCATTTAAAATTAAGTCCTTTCTAAAATTTTCTCTTATACGTTTAAAGATATATATTTTTTTCATTTATGTTAATGTAAAAACTTATTTTGTACCAAAAGAACCTTAGAAAACTTACCTAACCTTATTATAACAAGCGCAATTTAATTTAGCCTAATCCAACTAAATATATTTTAGATAAGTTTACAATAATTTAATAATAAACAAACACAATGAAGTGTATTTTACTCATTAGGTTCAAAATGATTTTTGCTAAATTAATGCATACACAAATTTTCCCTTTCCTTATTCGGCAAGAAGAGCGTTGCTATTTAAGCCAAAATCGTAAGTTTTACCTATACTAGCAAAATGTAAACTAAAATATCCAAATGGTACAAATTAATGGTATACACATACCATTAATAATAATAATAATTTATTTTTTTGCCAAAAGTGTTGTTTAATATGTGAATTAAAAGTTTTAAATTTTCCCTTCGCTTTTGAGAGTATTATCTTGTAGTTGTTCACGGGTGAGGGAACACGTCTGGGCTAGATGGTGCGTGACTGCATATTAATGTCCTTGTTTTTACCTTCAAGAAAAACTCCAGAGCGACTCTGACGCTAAACATCCGCAGATGGTACCATGGTTAGGGTACCATGGTTAGGGTACTATGGTTAGGGTACTATGGTATCATAGTAATTAATAGATCCCAAGGTTTTATCCTAGGATGCCTTTGATTTGACACCTCATACCCGTACTGAAAGAGGTAATCAAAAGATTATACAGGATTGCCTCATTAATGTGTGTGTGTAATGAAGATGTTCCATTGATGTCTCATTCTCGCTATATACAAGGAGTCAGAGATGATGATTTCAAGCCTCTGTAGTGTCGATATAAGAGCTGTTAAGTCCTCCGAGGTAAGATGAAGTCCCCAGAGGTAAGATGAAGTCCCCAGAGGTAAGATGAAGTCCCCAGAGGTAAGATGATGAAGTCGCAAGAGGTAAGAGGCTGCTTAAGTCCCCAAATTTAAGAGGATGGAAGAAAGTTCCCAGAGGTAAGACGGGTGCCTGATTAAATGACAGTGATCTCTGATGGCAGAATAAGAGCGCTTAAAAGGCAGAGTAAGAGGGCTTAAATGGCAGAGTAAGAGGGCTTAAATGGTAGAGTAAGAGGGCTTAAAAGGCAGAGTAAGAGGGCTTAAAAGGCAGAGTAAGAGGGCTTAAAAGGCAGAGTAAGAGGGCTTAAATGGCAGAGTAAGAGAGCTTAAATGGCAGAGTAAGAGGGCTTAAATGGTAGAGTAAGAGGGCTTAAAAGGCAGAGTAAGAGGGCTTAAATGGCAGAGTAAGAGGGCTTAAATGGCAGAGTAAGAGGGCTTAAAAGGCAGAGTAAGAGGGCTTAAAAGGCAGAGTAAGAGGGCTTAAAAGGCAGAGTAAGAGGGCTTAAAAGGCAGAGTAAGAGGGCTTAAAAGGCAGAGTAAGAGGGGTTAAATAGTGTAAGATCAGTGTGGAAAGAACTTCTATATTCTGAGACGTGCTTATGAATTTTTCTGAAGGTACTGTCCACGTCAAACATGACACCTGCCATACTATAAACAAACACCGAATCCCAAATCAAAATGACAAATATCCTAAAAATTACGTCGATTAGCGAATGCAAACTGAAAATTAATCTGACATTATTTCCATATACATATATTACGTAGGTCTTTACGAATCTGGAAATTTAGTTTAACTTAATGAATGGTATATCCTTAGTGACTGTGTAGGATACTGGAGAACACACCTTTCTTCTTCACTGTCCTCAACACACTGGTAAATAGTTACCTTGGATACGCATTTTGTAGAAAATAATTTTAAGAAGTATCAAACAGTTCATAATTTGAACATACTTCATAAGCCGTATTTATTAGTGCTCTAACACATTAATAGTCTTAGAACACGTATTCCAACACTATTAATAAGTGTTCCAACACTATTAATAAGTGTTCCAACACTATTAATAAGTGTTCCAACACTATTAATAAGTGTTCCAACACTATTAATAAGTATTTCCAACACTATTAATAAGTATTTCGACACTATTAATAAGTTTTCCAGCACTTAAGTGTTCTAATACTATTAATAAGTGTTCCGATACTATTAGCTTCATACTATTTTGAATACTACTAATATAACTTGAACCTAGATTACTAAATATTAGTTTTCTATGTAGAGTAAAAGGAAACCTATTATTACTATTACTACGCAAAGTATCTAGAAATGTCAATGTTAAATGTTCTTAAATGTCACATGTAAAGTTCGTTTGTATTCAGAGTTAAGAAATGTTTACAAATTTAGCCACACGAGTCATGTCTATCGTAGGAAGGCGTTGTCCTTATACCCTGTGATAATATAAAGGCAAGTGGACAGTTACCTAACCATGGGGAAGTCGTAAAAGGCGACTAAGGTTTAGAGGCGACTAAAATGCCGGGAGCAAGAGGCTAGTAACCCCTTCTCCTGTGTAAATTACTCAGTTTAAAAACAAAGAACTTTCGTTTTTCTTTTAGGTCACCCTCCCTCGGTGGATACGGCTGGTTCATTAAAAAAACTTCATAGAAGCACAGAAAGACATTCTGAATAGTTGGACCCGGAGATGTATCCCTGGCATCCCATCTGAGAGAGTACAGGTAGCACAGAAAGACATTGACCCGGAGATGTATCCCTGGCATCCCATCTGAGAAGTACAGGTAGCACAGAAAGATTGGACGGAGATGTATCCCTGGCATCCCATCTGAGAGAGTACAGGTAGCACATTATTATAATCAAATAGAAGCGCTAAACCACAGGGGTTATACAGCACAGGTAGCACAGAAAGACATTGGACCTGGAGATGTATCCCTGGCATCCCATCTAAAGAGTACAGGTTACTGTGAAAATTGAGTCTGTCGTTGCAGTTTCCAATGTTTTTTAAGTAATTTTCTTTTCTATCTGGGATATTTGTAAATAATGATTGTACATCTAGACTAGCCATAAAAACCATCCTGTTTTATTTTACATATTTCCCTAACAATATAAACAAATAATATCGTGTTATTTTTTTTGGGTAAATGAAGTCTAATGGTAGAAAATTAGGCAAGATTATAGCAAATGTTGCAGAAGTTGTTATAGCTCAATGTTGCAAAAATTATTGGGCGTGGGCACCAATTTGTGGTGGGATTAAAAAGAAATTCAGATCTCCTTTTTAAAACCCAAAAAAATTTGAATGTCGAAAAATGGGTTAGACCTAAAATACATGACAAGGATGCGTCGTGATGATAATGCTTTTTTTTCCACGGTATATTGCTGTCTCTTAACAACGTCTTTTGTAAGGGGGAAAATTTTAGACGCTACAGTGAAAAGAAAATTTACTGCCTGTATAAACAGTCACGCACCTACGGCCAACTTTAAAAAGCCTTTATGCGGGATAAGTACCCCTTCCCCCACGCGCCCCCGTATAAAGAGGGTTTTAAAAACTATCAAAATTCAGTTATTCTAAGATTAAATAAAATTAAACCCACAGTTTATTTGCCCCCAAAAAGGGGTTTAACCCCCCGAAAATGCCGTCCCCTATCTTGACAACAGGAAAAAGCAACCTCCCCCTTTTTTTTAAACTTTTTTCCCCCCTTTAAATGTTCACTATCAGTTCAGGAAAAAAAAAAAAAAATTTTTAACCTATATTGCCAGGCACACCACCCAAAGGGTACAAAACAAAGAACATCCCGACCAGGGAAAAAACCCCCGGGGCCCCAGCCCCCCCGGGGGGAGGTTTTTTGCGCCAGGAAGGAAAAAAAAAGGCAGGAAAACAGAAATTCCCAAAGAATCATTTCCCCGGGGAATCACAGTCAATGGCCTCCACTCCAAAAAAACAGATATTAGTACCAGGAAAAAAAACCCCCAAAACCAATCCGACGGCCTCACTTTTTTAAATATACAGGGTCTAAAATCACGACGAACAACAAAATACCACATTCGGGTGCTTACAGAGTCAAATGCAATGTTTGTGGCTTTCCGAACCCCTTAAAAAGGGTCACGGGCAAAAGAAAATGGATCCCCGGCTACAACCTATACAGATGTGACAGAGTGAACAGGCAAAAGGGGAAGGGGGGGGTTGGGGCCCTTTTTTTCAGATCCTTATACTCAAACTACTAAATGCCGGCCCATGGCCGGGGTCAGAGGGGATAAACCCCGAAACTCTTCAAAGGGATGTAGTTGAAGTTTTAGTAGTAAAGACGGGAAACAAAACCTGGTCATCGTGGTTGATAAAAACCCCCGGGGGGGAACGTCCCAACAATTCCAGGAACAGCTTTTAAAAATTTTTCCCCTGTCTGGGGAAAAACCCTTTCCCGCT